>JMFS01114867.1:0-38003 GCA_000699545.1 Podiceps cristatus
TTATTAATTAATTTACTGCATGGGTAAAGTGTTTTCAGTTTTGTCTTTGTCTTGCTGTCCAACTCAATTGGCTGTAAATTATTTTTTCCCAAGTCTGTTTTGCCTGTAATGGTAAGTGATCTCCTGTCTTTATCTTGACTCATGATTTTTTTTCTTTTTCCCTACCCCCCATCCCCCTCCTGTTAAGGAGGGGAAGTGATAAGGTGGCTGCGTGTGTGTTTGGCCCTTAGACAAGGTAAACATACCATAGTTAGTCTTGATGCTCTTGGTGTGTTTGGTAGGTTAGTTTTACCTTTTCTAATAGGATATAACTTTGCACCATTGTCTGGCCCATCATGAATTTCTCCCTTATTTCATGTTAAAGACACAGAATAACAAAAGTAGGAAGCTTATATGAATGATAAGTAGATCCCTGACACTCACGTTTACTCCTACTACTTTTCAGAAGGGAGAAGGAAATGCTATGAAAAATTAGTGTATAAAAATCACATGCATAACATCTCAAAAATATATTTCTTAGAGAAACAGTTTCTAAATTAGACAATAAATGAATATAAATGAGAAAATGTGAAAAATCTTTATTATTATGGTCGAAGGAAATGAATATTAACATTCAAGCAGATAACATTTTGTATACATTAAAAGGAAAAATAAATGAAAAAAAAAAAAAAGGAGAAATAAAGTTGAATCATACAGGAATAATTTATCCTGTTTTGGTCTTAATGCTAGTTCCACTGAAATCTGCATTAAAATATGAAACAAACCCCTGTGAGTTAGATACAGTCAGAATAATACAGCTTCCTGTACGAGCTGAGATAATGGCATTCTCATCTTGCCCTATGGAATCTGAATGTCATGAATTCCTGGTTTGAAACATAATTTAATAAAGGTCACTTACCAAGGTAGAAAACAGAGGAGATAAGGAAAAACCCTGCATAGCACATCTGCTTAGGATGAACTGATCTGACATAGTTATTAATTATCATGGATGCCTTAGGGTTGGAATAAAGTTGTCAACTCAAGAGCAAAATGCTTTCCCATAGTTAGAGTCTTAAAATAATTGCAATATACCCAGAAATGTTCAATCAATTCTGCCAAATAGCTTTTCAGAATCTGCTAATATTAAGGTAAAAGATTAAAATGTACTAGCAAATTCTTAATCAAATGGAAAAAAGATTTTTGAGATAAACTGTGTTTGATTCAGATGAAATAACTTTATATTAGATTTATGAAGGCAATGACCCAAAATATTGGCTAACATTTTAGCACTCGTTAAAGAAATCAGTTAATACAGGACTTGGGACTTCAGTAGCTTTAGCATACACAATGATTCAGTTAAGCTATATCTATAGTCTTTGCTCAAATAGATCACTCCTGTTTTCAAATGGCATGGGCTGTTGTGGATAAAAGCAGGCTGTGGAACAACGTAGAGATGTGGAACTTATAAATCATATCTGCAAAAGTACTCATACAGTCCTGAGTAATTAATGTAGTTTGGTCTTGACATTTTGGCCTGGGAATTTTCATCAAATTGGTTTGGATGATATCTCTAATATTGTATTATGTTATAACATTGTATTTTCCAATATATCTATGATATCATGTAGGAAATGAATGTGACTGTGCTGATGGTACTCACCCTTTGAGAAAAACTCAACCTGGGCATATATTTGGACAAGAAAATACTTGGGAAGGCGGGTAGGTAGGTACATAGGTATGTAGGTAGGTATCATGACACTAAGTTAAATGTTTGACAGGAATAGGCCATACTGCTCAGTAATTTGTAAGGCTTAGTTCACTGTTATTATCAGTACTGACCAAATAGACCAAGAAAATAAGGAAGGGAAGAGATGTATTTGTATAGCTGTATTTACATAGTAATAAAATGTATTTAACATTTAGATATCTTAGTGATTCTTAATGAGAAAGGTATATTTTAACAACCAACTTTCCCTTACATGTTCTTTGATTCAGTTCTATTCAATTTTTTAAAAATCTGAATGTCTGGGAATTTTTCCCAGAAGTGCACTTAGATTGGCCTCATTGGCTATGTCTGTATTTGGCTGGGAACATTCTGGGACCCTGACACCAAACTTTACAGCCTAGCTTACGTTTAGTTACGTGAACTCTGTTTGTCCTTAAAACAGGCAGGTCACACCAAATCATTGGGAATGTTCCTCAACATATATTATCCTCCACACTCATAATCTGAGATAGATAGTGCCAGTTAGTCTGAACCAAAACCATATGGGATCAGGCTAACAGTTAAGTGGTATGACCATTGATGGGCCCGTGCTTGAGCTCATGATCTGGCACTGGGAGGGGGGGTGGGGGTGGGTGTCTGGTTTGTTTTTAAATGGGATAAGGGTGTGATATCTAAGACTTACTGTATACCACTTGAACCATTCTTCTCAGATCAGGCAGCTTTTAGATATCATGATGCCACAGTTAAGTACTCTTTTGGTAACCTCTCTAGATCTTACCGATTTATATTTCTTTATGAAAGCTTGGACTGTGTAGATTCATAACACCTAAGAGATGGAAAGCCACTAGAAGAATGTACTACTTCACACAACGTCTTGTCAGGAAGATGCTTTTGATAACAAAGTTGTTGGAGACTCAAAAATAAACTAATCAAATTCATGGAAGAAAAAAAATCACAAGGAACTATACCACTTATTGTGCGAAAAGTGCCTCAACTACAAACTGATGGGAAGTATCACTATGTACTTGCCTGTTCTCATACCCTATGCTACTGATTAATGCTGGAGAAAAGTCACCAGACCAAATAAGGATTTTGTTGACCTCATATTGCCATTATAATATTAATATTCATCTTTTGCTTTTTAAAACTATGCATACCAAATTTTCATAAATGGTTTAAATTAACTTATTTCAGATCCTGTGATATTCTGCTGTTGAAAACAGTGTGACTGCCTTGTTGACTGCCTTGTTTTGTGTGATTATGCTTTCATTTGTGTTAAGAGCTTAGAACAAAGCAACATTTTTGATTAATGTAATTATAAATGATGAAATAAAATGTGACAAACTTTGCAAAGCTAAAATGCAAAAACTATTATTGTGGACAGTAATTGCTGAGGTATTTCAAAACAACAATTAAATTCACAGTACAAAAGCATTTTCCAGACTGCCAAACAAGTAAATGCCTAAGAGGACATGCAATAATATAGGAACTGCTGTGTTGGTTATAATTTTCTTTCTTTTTCTGTAGTTGGAGTTTAATAGGTTTGCTTACTGAGGGTCTAAAACTACTCTAAAGTGGAGAGTGTGGTCACTTCATCCACTGTGATAGGATGTATTTGTAAAGCTAACTTAATCATCTGTTCAACGGTTTTGGAGGCAGCTCCTTTTTCATCAAGATCAGCTCACTAGCTCAAACACATCATTATTTTATCAATGTGATTTTAGTAGTGTTGTTACAAGTAACCCAATTATAAACTCAATGTATTTATCACCTAGGCAGGCAGTGGTGCAATAGTCGTGTTGTCTCTTGTGAACAAGTAAGAAGTGATAATTCAAAATATTCTTAGTGATACTGACAGGGTGGGGATTTTTTGCCTGCTTCTTGCCATATTAAAACCACCAACAAAATACCCACACTACATAAATGTGCATGTTTATGTCATGTGAGAATATTGAAAGTTCACGCCCTTTTCATTCTGGTTTGGTCCCTCTGTTAAATTTAAAAGGACATGAAACTGTATGAAAGGATATACTAAAGGAAGAAGAGGAAAGATGCTTATTGTAAAGTTCATTTATGACATGAAAAAAGAAATTGTAATGTCACCCTGTAGAACTAGTTTATTACCAGAAGAAAATGTTTATCACTCTTTATTCTTTTTTCCTTTTTTATTTTCCTTTTTTTTAAAAAAAAAAAAAAATTAATATTTAGCTCCACATTCTATCTCTATTTTCACTATTATAACTTTTATAAAGTAGTGGTCCCTAGGGACCAGGTAATTGAAACTTCTATTAGGTGATTTTTTTGTTTGCATTTATATCATAATTTGTGATACATGGGTTGACTTTACACCTGTTAAAGTCTCCAGCAAAATTTGAGACAGAATGTTCCTGACAGACTAGATGTGATTTACTCTCAACATAAATCGGAGGTGTATTCCCTGCTGACATTGCATTATAAGCAGAAGAAGAAAAGTTTAGGCTCATTCTTCTTTACTATATTCAGAAAACTCAGCCTAGAGTTTCTGTGTTGACAACATATTTTCCCAAAAAATCCTTTTGTCAATCAGAGTTAAGAGCCAAAATTCTGGGCTAAGGTCACCTTTGATTTGACCCAGAACAGTCATTTACAAGACAGAACCACATGATCATAACTTGAGCGTTTGAACAAAATGGGAGTGGTTTTAAACTCCTTTCTTGTACTCTTCAGCAGTATTACCCACAATCCAGCTGCTAAACTGCAGACCTTAACTGGTTCCATATTATGGCCCCATCCATTGAAAAAGCAGAAGTCTGTGGAGGGGCAATAGTGAGATTTAAGTTCTTTACATTCAACAAACTTCAGGCATAAGGTGAAACGCAACTGGAGTGGCTCCAGCTGCAATGGGGGTACTTTCAAAGCTTTTTCCATGCACTCTTGGGGCACATTGCCAGCTCTTTTCTCCTTTTCGTAAGCTGTCAGAAAGTCATGCAACTGTACAATGTTTTATATTTACTACAAGGTAACAGTTTGGCAGCTAAAACCCTTTGAACAACAGATTCCATAGTATTTTTCACAATTAATTAAAGGGAAAGAACAGCGGTAAAACATGTGTAACCTTCATCAGGTTCAAAGGGAGTAGGTTGATGTTTTAAAGATTTTCTTACTGTTCTGAAAACCAGATCATAGATAGTTCAGAGAGAATTAAGGCTCTTTCTTAATAACATATGAGAGTTTTTGAGGCTGAATTTCAGCTACCTGTCAAATCCCAGTTCCCCTCCCCAACTTTTTCCTCTTAATGCTTAGCACTTATATAGCACTTTTCATCTTCCAAGTGCTTCACAACACATTAACTAATTAATCCTTTGAGCACCCCTAAGAGATTAGTAGAAAACGATGTGATCTCTGGCAGCTGTGTGAGAGCCTTGAGCAAGGTAATGAATCCTGCATCCGGTAGGGATTATAGTCAAGGTCTCCTGAAGTCTGCAGCACCCTGTACTTACATTCTGTTGAAAACTTAAAGAAAATATAAAACTATTTAAAGAGTAAAAAGACACATTCAAAAAGGATAGGTGGAATTGAAGGACAAAGTTCAAATTTACAATCTGGAAAAAACTTACTGCTATGCCCTAAGCAGTATCTCTTATTCATTCTATAAAATCTATATATTCATATAATAGGATCTTTAAATACCTATAACTATCCTCCTTGATAAACAAGACTCCTAGGTTCTGTCTAAGCCCTACTGTTTACAATTACAATAGCACTGGCATGTAGTTCTCCATAACACTAAAATCTTTGTTCAATGATTGCTGGCACTTTTTTGCTAAGGCCAACTTCCACTCTCACAAAAAAATGTGTCTTTGTTGACAGCAATGCAGTTTGAATGCAACCATTGTATCCTGAGAGGTAAGAGAGTTAATTTTGTAGGAATAAGCCCCAAGACTAGAGAATGAACCCTGATCTGATTCAATTATTAAGACAGATGTAGTTACAGATTGCAAAAGCATAACAATGTCATGGCAATGACAAAGATCCTGAATGCCTGGTCTGATGCTGAGAATATTCTCAGTGTGCTTCAAGAGATTTGCTTCATAAGAGGCTGTCATAGCTGGAGGAGTGGCAATCCACCATATAATAGCCTGACTACTTGGTTTTGTAGTCATGCTTATCCCTAAAGATCTTTTCTTATTTTACAGAAACACCAAAAGAAAGAAAGGAGATAAGTGATTTCCCAGAATACTCGATAAAATGATGGTCACAGGGCACTTGTAAAATACCTGAGTTTTAAATAAATCTACGTTTAGAGTTCCCCGTTCTGGCAGGAGTGTTCTGCATTAAAAATGTCATGCTTTTCTTTCTTGGAATAATTTTGGAAATAGTGAGTCTCAAACAGGTCTTGCAGAGCAAATTCATAGAACTCTGTTCTGCAAAGATTTGTTCTCCGCAGTGAATTTTGCACAAAAAGAAAGTTTTCTTGAAGCCTTATTTTGGGGTTGTAGTCCCCAGAGAATGGCAGGAATTTGAATTTCCCTCTGTGCTCAGTCTTTCCTGTTGGTTACCTCTAAAAAGCTCTCATACAATCAGCTCGCCCCTCTGAAATGCCTAGCTCCTGCTATACACTGTCCAGGGAGATTTAACTACCTCCTTTCAGGTTTTGAGTTCAGTACTCACCTAAAAAGTAAATATGTGCTGCCTGATGAGTGTTTCTCAATCACACAGCCCCCTGTGCATGCAGCTCCGACTAATGCTAATGTTCATCGTCCTTCAGTTTGTTCAAGGGTTTAGAAACTGCTAAGCAGGATGTTGTCTCAGGCTGCTAAGACTGTGAATACCATCTGCAATAACAGAAATTCAGAATGTGTTATACTCAGCTTTGTGGGATTGTGTTTAGATAGGTACTTCTCTCACATTCTTTTCTCATAAAAAAACTTCTTACCATGAGAGTGGTCAGACACTGGAACAGATTGTCGGGAGAAGCTGTAGAATCTCCATACCTGGGGATATCCAAAACCCAACTGATCACCATTCTGAGCAACCTGCTCTAGCTGACCTACTTTCAGCAGGTCTACACTATTTCCAGAGATGCCTTCCAACATCAACTGTACTGTAGTTTTACTTACAGTTTAGAATTCAAGATGGGCACTTTCTGAGGAAAAGAAGAGCAAATGACTGCAGCATATTATATCACAGATCTTGGTTCTAAGGTTTTTGGGTTGTTTTTTTTGTGGGGGTTTTTCTGTTCTGTTGGTTTTTTTGGTTTTTTTGTTTTTGTTATTTTTTTTCAATGTACTTGGTTCTGATCAAGTATGTCTGCTTTCAAATAAGATAAACTCTATTGACTGCAAATGTAGTTTTTCACTGTGTGTAATGAAAGTTTAGGCAAGTGGCACACACATAGAAAAGTAAATTGTAAACAGAAAATTTGGATACCTAAATCTGGAGTTGAATTTCATATCAAATGTTAAATTAACCACCTTTTCTGGAGCTAGAATGACTACTGTCACTGCATAAGACTATAAGCATGTCTTTAGGGCCAACAAGTTTTAATTTTAGTTATTTTTGCTGTGCATCCAGATTAATGAAGCTTGCTCTGTACCCTATTAATCTGTAGAAGTAAGAAAACAAATTTATTGCACAGTAAAAAGTGGAGAACACTGACCTACTTCAAGAATAAAACTGGTTTAAATAAATGTAAGCTATATTTTAAAATTCAGTTGCACTGAATTTTCAACGCTAGTCTACTCTTTCTACAGAAAGAAAAGATAAAATCTTAAAGGTTCAAAGATTTTTACTGAAGATTTTTAAAAATGTAAAAAAAAAAAATGCTCATCTCTAGGTAGACTACTTAAATTAAATTACAAGAGAAGATTTTAGATGCCGAGAAACTGAGACGTAACATATACAAATACATTTTCAGATAATGTCATCTGATAAATTCCATTTTTTTCCCTCCTGCCCAGCCAGGTTTGTAAAAATTTGTGGTCTTATATATTATACACTACAGCAACAGGATTACCAGATGGTAGTCTCATCCTGATTAAACATCATATTCTTGTGTTTTAAATAAGACTCTTTAACCTTTTTTTTTTTTTTATTTTTAATCACTTTTTTTTTCCTAGGAAAGAAAGCTAGTGAAATATTTATCAGGTGAGTTTGGGTTTTTGTTTTTAAAAATATATTTCATTGTATTTTTGTATTCATTACTGGAAGAATCTTGTTCCATTTTAAACTAACTCAGATAAAATTTTAGCTTTTTCTAATGGAGCAATTGTCCAGCTCAGTCTCCAAAAAGTTTATAGTGAAACTGAACAAAAGCCAGAAATATAATTAAAACTAAACTGGAGTGCAAATTTTAGCAGAAGCACTTTATCTTTTGTTAAAAATAAATTCAGGGCAACATCGAATATGAAAGACGTCCATATGGGAGTTTCAAAATCCAGTAATCTAAATTTTATTCACATTTATTTGCCTCTAGGACTTCTTTTTTTCCTTTTTTTTAATTCAGCATATATATGTTTTGTTTAAATATAAGGAATGGATCTTACTGGAACAACAAAGCAAAACAGACAAACCAAAAACCAACAGCAATAAAACTTCTTTTTTTTCCCTATCTAAAGGCAGCATATTCTCTCTTTGTACATGTAAAACATGCCTGTATAATTGTCCAGCTCTCTATAATGAAACACCGTCCTTCTCTCCCATCTAGTCCCTTTTTATTTCATTTTGCATCAGCTGTTGTTTTGAAACACTGCATTGAGGATATAAATTTAATGGACAGATGTCCATTTGTTTAAACACTGAGTTAGAATCCAAGGTATTCAGTTGCTTAATAATAAGATTACAAAAGTATAAAAGCTTCTAGATAGCTTTGAAATTCCCTTTTGACCTCTGGATACAAACCTAATGGTTTTGGTTCTGACATGAAGCATGATATTTCTAATGTTAATGGCAAATTAATTCACCAGGGGAAGGTGAGTGACAGTGTACTGCCAGCGGTCATGACTTCCTACTCGGAGCTGCCATTTAACATCTTGTTTTATTTCTTAATAAAAAGAAAACTTTTTCTCAGTTTGTGATTTTGTTCCCTCCAGGGAAACATACTCAGCCTTTCTGACTGTTTAATAAAGAAAATAACAAAATTATCATTAACTATGCACAATTCCCTCCTATCAACAAAATTAAAATAATTCCAGGCAATTTTTTTACTCCTAGTCTGCATTTCATGGACTGTAGTAATCTCCTTTTTTCATGTTGATTGTGTGCATGTCTGTATGTAGGCATGGATGTGCGTACACAACATACGTATACCTATACCCTCTGTTCTCCCAAACATACATACATGTTTTTAAGGACACATAGATTTTTGACTCCTAATGTCACATGAAATGTATGCAGTATGATTTGAATGCATAGTACAGATAATCAGTCTGAGAAACTAATCACAAATGAACACTGATAATTTGTAAATAGATAATTATTGACCTCCTATCTTTCTAATTCTCCTTAAATGCTTATCTGTTCTTGTTCTCTATTTATATTTGAAGGGCTAAAACGACTTATGAAAAACTAAATGCCACCTTACCAGATAAGTATGCAATCAAAGAAAAGTGGTGAGAGACTGAATTATGAATTCAAATTTTCCCTTGGTGCTGGAAACAGGGTGACTTTATTTTTTAGCATTGGGTACTTTTATTAAAACAGATGTCTTGTCTGAACCCATGCCTGCCTTACTGCTCTCCACGGCTGCTACGTCTATAACATCAAAAGAGGGGAAATCTGTAAGAAAGCAAGATGGAAAATATAAGAATATATGGGATGCCTCTGTCTTCTGTAATCAATGAATTTTGAAACCCATAGCCACCATGAAGTGAATGACAAGCTGTTACTGTTATCGATTACTCTATGAGCTTAAAGGCTGGAGGTCTGCATTTTGGACATATAGGGATATAGCAGGATAAATGTTTTGGAAAAAAAGAAGTCCTAAGCACTTAATCTGATCACTTAATGTAGGTACATAGATTTCAAATTAAAATACAAAAATGTTATTGGTAATATCTGGTTCTATGTAATGGCCTTGGATCAAGAACTCTTGCTTATCAGGAAGAAAACTTGAGCTCAAGAATCACCACAGTCTCTAAGATTAGACCTATAACTTCTATTAGAAGAGGCTGGAATGGGTATCTTGTGTCTTCAAAGAAAGTACTACAGAGAGGAAGCAGTAGGTGTCAGTCACTGTGCACTCTCTCCAGAGTTGGAAATCTGCAGAACACCTGTTATCCAGTGAGGTTTGCTACTTTTCTGTGGTGGGTCTGTCATGCTAGAGATATTGTCAAGGCTCATTCAGTTTTCTGAATATTGTTCTTGCTGCTCATCTGTGTCAGCACAAATGATACTGACAGGATCTACTTGAGAAAATCAAAGGTCAGTGTATGACTTTGTGGACAAAAAGGAAGGAGTCAAGGTCCCAAGCAGTCACCTCATCAGTACTTTCAGTTAAGGGGAAAGACACAGATAGGAGCAGATGCAGTCAGCAGATCAATGCTTGTCTGTATAGGGGTTGTCATCAGTAAAAATTCAGCTTCCTCAAACATAGTGTCTCATTTGAGGAAGAAGAAGGGCTGCTTGGAAAAGATGAAATTCATCTCACCAAGAGAGGAAAGAACCTTTGCAAACAGGCTTGCTAAATTGGTAGGAGGTATAAACTCTGCTCATCAGAGGACAGGAACTGAAGCCCTAAAATAAAAGAGGAAGAACTGTACCTGTGGAGGGAGGTTCATGAAGAAGGCAACTACAGTGAAGACTTTTACATTTCTCCTTAGAACTGAGCATATTTTTACTTTTCTTCTCAGAATAAAGGATCTTCAGAGGCTTTTAGTGAGTGTCTGTATGCTAATTCTTAGAGCCTAGGCAGCAAACAAGAACTGCAATTTCATTCACTATTGCTGGACTGGCATGATCAGAAGTGCAAATACTTAGTAGAATGGTAAGACGGCAGAATGGTCATGGGTAGGTCTAATCTATTTAGGAAAGTCAAGCAAAAAAGGACAAATTTTAGTCCTTGACCCTGTTGAGCTTTTGAGCTCCATAGTCCTGAGACTATGAACTGGAGATGTGCTTGTTGAAAGTTTCTGGTCAAGGTGAGAGAAAGGAATAACACTGGTGATGTGATGAGGTTTGTTCACTTCACCTGATCAAAAGGAAATAGAAGATAGAGTGTTTTACAAATAAATAGTAGAAGTCTCCTGATAGCAGGCCCTCATATTCATGGAAGATTTCAATTGTCTAGACATCAGCTGGGAATTAAGAAAGCATTGTGCAAATAATTAGGAAATTCCTAGAGTGAGTCAGTGACAGTTTCCTAATGAAAATTCTAGAGGGGACAAAAAGGGGTAATATTCTACTTGACTTGCAACTCAGAAATAGAGAAGAATAGGTGAATGTGGTCAGAGATGGCAGCTTGGGCGGCAGTGACTCTGAAATGGTAGAATTCAAGATCTAGAGTGAGGCTGGGGTGATAAACACCCTTGGTCATTCTTTGGATTTTAGGAGAGCAGACTCTTGCCTATTTAAGGAATTACTAGGCAAAATCTCCTAGGAAGCTGCCATAGTGGAGACAGTGGACTGATTTTTAAAGAAAACTTTCTGAAACTTCAGGGGTAAAGCATCCTGTTGTGGAGAAAGATGGAATTTGGCAGAAAACTCACTTGTTTAATCAGGAAGAACTGAAACACAAAATGTGAGCATGCCAGATGTGAAAATGTGTACAGGGAACAAAGGAGGGGAATAAAAATTTTGCTTTAGTATTTAGGGACAAAATCAGGAATAACAAAGCCTCCTTGGAGCTAAAACTAACTGGAAACAGAGGTAACAGGAAGGGGTGATATTAAGTGTGTTAGTCACAAAAAGAAATTCAGACGAAATGGGGGTGTGTTGGTGAAAAGCTGATATAAATTACTGATGGGAGATATGGGAAAAAGCTGAAAAGGTCAACACCTTTTTTTTTTTTTTTTTCTTCAGTCTTCATACACAAAGCCTTATCCCAGACTTCTGGGGATATAAAAATGGTTTGGGAAGGAACGAGACAATCAACAGCGACAGAGACTATTTGGGAGAGCTGAGTTTATTCCCATCCATGAGGCCAGACAGGAGATATTTGGGGATGGTAAAATCAATCCAGTCATAGGGATAGTCCTGGTTCAGTCAGGAAGTAAGACTAGATGGTCTTGTCCAGGCAAAATTTCTATGACTGTATGACTTCAGGTTTACTTCTCTTCCATTCATACATAGGTTCATTAACTAAAGCAGACTAAGACAACTCATCCGAAAATACAGAACAAAAAGTGGTTACTGCATTGTGATAGCAGTCTTGAGTTCAACCTTCATTATCTATAGCAATCATGCATTTATAAATACATTTATTTTACATTTTCATTCCCAGAACTTCTACCAAACCCTGTAATTTTACTCCTGAAAACAAAACAAAAACTATATCTCTATATATCTTTTCCAGATAAATGTATTCAAAAAGAGACCATATACTTGCTTCCCATTTGTTTGACCCCCACCCAAATTCTTCTTTCATTGTCTCTAGTATTTTTTTGTTTGTTTTTCCTTTGAAAACTCACAAAGATACCAAATAACTTGTAGTGTATCATGGGTCTCATTTTGCTATGTCTGTATGATCATCCACCATGGAGAGTGTATTCAAATGATTAGAAAAGCACAGTTTGAGCTGTACTTTTAGAATAGCAAGTATAGCAACACTCAGCTATTCAGTATGCATGATATTATGACATTTCAGATAGGATGCTTGACTTGTAGTTTTTCAGGTGCTGCAGATTTAATGTTCCTTAATGCCTTTGCTGGGACATAATGTCTTTTGTTATCTAGGAAGACTACAAATTCTTAGGTGCATTTTTTTTTTTCTTCACTGTAATATCAGAAACAATAAGCACAATCCTTTGAGATTTTAAAATCCACAGGCTCAGGGCAGTAGGATTTCAGGTTGATCCCAAATCAGATGTCTGGGGTTGTGAATGTTAATCTCACATCATTATTAAGGCAGTCTGTAGGATGTCCAATTGTTCTGAAGAGTCATTAGTGGCGATATCTCCTATGTAGTGTTCTAGTTACTCTGAATTCTGTGAAAGAGATATAGAAATTAGATTTACTCCTCTCTTTGGACACTTCAAATCTGCATTGTTACATAATTAAACACTTTTTTTTCACAACAATCCAGACCCAAAACCATGATGACTTTTTTTTTTTATTTTATTTTATTAATCTTACCACTTTCTACCCAGAAAGCTGAGAAATGGTCTGAATAAAGAATTTAAATCCTGGGTGTTTAAAATTGTGAAATCAATTTAATCTTTGGAATATTCTAAAGCCAGTGCTTATGAAAGCATCCTATGGGATTTACATTCAGCAGGTCTAAATCAGTCATCTGAGGCAGTTATTATAAATTACACCAGCTAAGAATTTTTCTCTATATTTTCAAATCGGTATGCAAACTAAGCACACACCTGCTAGACGAGTAAGCTGTAATATCCCTGTACTCACACACTGAGCAGACCTTCCATACTGAAGCACTGAGTGCAAGACTCATATAGCTGTTTCCTGCCTTTCACTTCCTCACATATCCAGCTCATGAAGACTAGCAGAGGGATCTTTTCTGCTCTGTGTTTTTTTTGTACCAGACAGCTTGTCAGAGAGGTTGTATCTGAAACAGACAAAATCAAGAAACAAAGAAATAGAGGAGCTGTGACAATCTACTTTGGCAAAGGTGCCCTGATCAGAGAAGACAAGAGAACCTCTTCCTCCATGGTTTTGTTCTATGCATCACCCACCAAGTGAACCCATTCAATCCCACTCTGTCTCATGACTAATATCATTAGATATGCATGCCATCATTGTTCCAATACATCACTTGGGAAGCAGACACGTAATAAGGCTCATTAGGTGTATAAAAAAAATAACATCTACACGTTAAAAAAAAAGAAATATTTTTGCCTCTGTTTTAAGTGCTTACCTCTGATGACCAAAATATGAGTTCCACCCCTGCTGTCGATGCCTTTTCATACATGATATCCAGGGTGTAGTGTGCTGAACATTTTCTAAACTCCAGTGTAGTTAAAGTAAAATCTTTCCAAATGTAAGCCTGAGGGTCCTGCTCAAGGATATACAATAACTAGTACTCTGGAGATTATAAATTCACATATCAGATGCTTGGACATAACTCACCCCAATTATCTATAATGATCATTTGTTAAGTTAAAAAACTGTGACAATCAGCACATTACATAAATATGCAAATAAAGTCATTTTGCCTGGCGAAAGAGGACATGTAAGAGAGGTAACCATAACAAACATAACTACCTGCAAAGTGCATTGATGTCACAGGCTGAGCCTTTCCTTTGCTGTTGTATCTCTAAAATAGAAAAATCCATTGCAGAAGAAAAGGGCAGAAACTGACTCTAGGGGAAGAAAAGCCATTGGGATAATAACAGTCATTATAGCTCTGATCTGGGCATCTGTACCTCAGACTATCTGCTACTACTGTTTTTCTGTTTTGTTTTGGTTTTGTGGTGTTTGGGTTTTTTTGTTTGTTTTGTTTTGTTTTTTTTTTAATCACAGCAAGAAGAAATACAAGAAATAAAATATAGCTGCTGAGACCAAACTTGATAGTGGCAATTCTACTATATATCCATATTTATCTTCACATAGGAGTTCTAAATAACTTTCAAAGGCTTCGTCAATACTGGGAAAGCGTTAATAAACAGTAGAAATATTTTATTTCCTTCTCTACCAGTCATATCTTTCTCACAAACCATAAAATTTTCAATCAAATATTAAGTCATGTAAAAATAATTCCTTATGACTTATTCATACCTTGCACAAACCAAAGTATCCCTTCAGGGGAAGCCTGGATGTTTTGTATGGTCCTTGGACAAGGAATAACACAAAATGTGGCCCACTTCAGCAACCATTGAACATGACTTCTGTCAAGTTAGTGGCAATACCCACTCAGCTTCAAAGAAACAGGAACAACACTCCTAAAGCTCTAGTCTCTTAAGCTAGATAGATCATCTAAAATCCCATCACATTATTAAAGCTTTGACTGTATTCCTACTTAGCTATGCAATTTTTTACATTAGTAATCCTTTTACTTTCTCTTCTTGGAGTTTTCTAAAGTTGTAAAGCTGCAATACTACATTTGCTTTTACACTGTATTTATTGCCTATGTCCATTTCTTTAATTAACTAACCTTCACTTTCTTAGTTATTAAATCTAAAAATCAGTTATTACTAATTTTTGGTACTTTACTATACTATCAAGCTTCTACTCTCAGTAGCTATCAGTGTAATTGAAGTACATGAAACTGTACAAAAATATTATCTTACCAATATAAATAAAATATGTATCATGCTTTTAATGGCCACATATTTCAGTTGGTCCTGTAGTTAAAAGTACAATGCTATAAATGTTTGATTTTGAAGATTTTTAAATACCTTGTCAGATGTACTGTTCCAAGTTCACTTGGGATTTTTAGAAGAAAGTGGTTAACATTTAAAAATATGCACAGCATAATATATGCTAGGAATTACATCTCAGTTTGAATTAAAAGCTTTGGCTAAAACTATAACATTTTTAGCATTTTTCTGTTAATATCTTCATTTTGCTTAATAAACCATTTCACAATTTAACTCCTTTTAATAATCAATAATTATTATCAAAAGCCTAGACATACAAAACCAACGTTCTTGTGGTTAAGGTTAGCATGTCGAAAAAATGAGACACATCCTAGTAAAAAACCCAGGCATTTATTTGGGTATTCTTATTCTGCTTAATTATCTCAAGGACTAATATCCATTTTTTTTTGTAAATCAATGCCTTGAGGTAGGTGTCCTTTGAAGCTGTTCCATTTTGCTAAAGCAATTAAAATTTAGTAAAGTATAAAATATCAGCAGGTTTTAATAACATAAATTATTAGGAAACCTTGATAAAAGGTGCTACTAGACTCACCTTCAGTGAAGCCACGGTGTACTTTCTTCATGTGCCTGTGGTGCAGTCTGTTTACCTCTACAGGAGTTGAAACATTCAAGCTGGAAACCAGTTCAGCCCATAAAGACCCCAGGTTAGGGTTTGATTCAGTTGCCTTAACTGTCTAGCAGCATTAGAGTCAGGCGCACAGGCCTGGCAGACACAATACATAGGAGCTAGAAAAAACCTTTACGGAGACAGCTGATATTGTCAGTAAAATCCTTTAATCATTTGAAATAATATAACTCTTTCAGATAAGTGCAGTTTAAGGCAATTGAATTGAACCCTTCTTTCCTTTTAGGTGGCAATCCTGAAAGGCAAAGAGATCCAGGAAGGCTGGACGTTCCTCAAGAAGGAAATCTTAAAGGCACAGGAGCAGGCTGTCCCCATGTGCCGAAAGATGAGCTGGCAGGGAAGAAGACGGGCCTGGCTGAACAAAGAGCTTCAACTGGAACAAAAAAAAAGAAGAGTTTATAACCTTTGGAGGAAAGGGCATGCAACTCAGGAGGACTACAAGGATGTCGTGAGGTTATGCAGGGAGGAAATTAGAAGAGCCAAAGCCCAGCTAGAACTTCATCTGACTACTGTTGTAAAAGACAACAAAGTGCTTCTATAAATACATTAGCACATACATTCCCATAGCATCCTCCTGGAGAAACTGACTGCTCATGGCTTGGATGGGTGTACTCTACACTTGGCAAAAAATTGGCTGAATGGCCAGGCCCAAAGAGTTGTGGTGAATAGAGTTAAATCCAGTTGGCAGCCGGACACAAGTGGTGTTCCCCAGGGCTCAGCATTGGACACAGTTCTGTTTAATATCTTTATCAATGATCTAGATGAGGTGATTGAGTGCACCTTCAGGAAGTTTACAGATGACACCAAGCTGGGAGGAAGTGTTGATCTGGTTGAGAGAAGAAAGACGCTACAGAGGGCTTTGGACAGGCTGGATCAATAGGCTAAGGGCAATTGTATGAGCTTCAACAAGGTTTGCACTTGCCAAGTCCTGCACTCGGGTCACAATAATCCCAGGCAGTGCTACAGGCTTGGGGAGGAGTGGCTGGAAAGCTGACTGTCAGAAAAGGACCTGGGGGTGTTGGTAGACAGCCATCAGAACATGAGCAAATAGTGTGCCCAGGTGGCCAAGAAGGCCAACAGCATCCTGGCTCGTATCAGAAATAAGGTGGCCAGAAGGA
Source organism: Podiceps cristatus (assembly GCA_000699545.1). NCBI lineage: Eukaryota > Metazoa > Chordata > Aves > Podicipediformes > Podicipedidae > Podiceps > Podiceps cristatus. The sequence goes on from JMFS01114867.1 coordinate 16,921, forward strand.
CTAGGGAAGAAAGTGTCCTCCTGTATTTGGCACTGGTGAGGCTGCACCTTGAGTGCTCAGTTTTGGGCCTCTTACTGCAAGAAAGACATTGAGGTGCTGGAGCATGTCCAAAGAAGGGCAGCAAAGCTGGTGAAGGTTCTTGAGCACAAGTCCTATAAGGAGCGACTGAGGGAACCAGGATTGTTTGGTCTGGAGAAGAGAGGCTGAGAGGAGACCTTATCACTCTTTACAACTATCTGAAACAAGATTGTAGAGAGGTGGGGGTTGATCTCTTCTCCCAAGTTTAGATTGGATATTAGGAAGCATTTTTTCACTGAAACGGTTGTCAAGCATCGGAACAGGCTGCCAGGGAAGTGGTTGAGTCACCATTCCTGGAGGTATTTAAAGACGTGTAGATGTGGCACTTAGGGACATGGTTTAGCTGGAGGAATTGGCAGTGCTAGGTTAACAGTTGGACTGGATGATCTTAAAAGTTTTTTCCAACCTAAATGATTCTGTGATTCTATGGTCCTATGATTCATAAGCAAACACCTACATTAGATACTTTCAAATTTGAACATTTACAGACTGGAGATGAATCTTAGACTTTATGTTTTTGCAGCACAGAAAAGGCTATCTTCTGTTGTAAGGAATGCAAAATATTTAATACAAAGAGACATTCACTTTCTATATATTATTAATAATAGTTATTTTAAACATTATTATTATTTTCTCAAGTATGAAACAAGAAGTACATAGTAGAGGGCAGGTTTTAACATGAAGATGTAGCTTCATCCCTGGAAATGTTTAAGGCCAGGTTGGATAAGGCTATGGGCAACCTGATCTAGCAGAGGGTGTCCCTTCCCATGGAAGTGGGGCTCGAACTAGGTGATCTTTAAGGTCCCTTACAACCCAAAACATTTTATGATTCTATGAAAATTAAAATTAACTGGAAGCACAGGAAAAATTAAGTATTATAGTTCCTTTTGAACAGTCAGCAATCAGAGGTACAAAAATACAAAGTAAGTTAAGCAGGATAAGAAATAATTACAGATAGTTCTAAGTAAAACTCAGAAATTAACTCAGAGGCAACTTCTAATTTATTACAAGAGTATCTTTCATGGTTTTGAAAAATGATAAAAAGAGTCACTAAACATCAGCTTCAGAAAACAATATCAATTTGAATACTCAGGAACATGGGGAAAGAACCTGGTGACTGAGTCAGGATTTCAAGCTTATATTAATTTGCACAAGCATCTCAAGAAGTCATAATGTAAAAGAAAAAGATATTTCAAACAGAAAATAGCTAAGTTATATGCTATAAAACAGTCTCTTGAGATATCAGTATTTTGCATTCATTAATATTTTATTAGTTTATTAAGAATGAAATTTTGGAGAGTCATAAAAACATTTTTGATTAACTTAAAGAATTAGAGACACAATCGATAGAAAAAGTCAGTTAGTCAACTTAATAATTTCTTTCCAATTTTCTACTCATGTTTGGGGCCACCAGCCTTCCTGGATTAATATCCCATATATAGAGATGTTTTAGGGGAAAAAAGAAAGAAGTGTCATTCCTTTCTCCTAAACTAGTGCTTTTATCAGACTTTATATTAGACACTACACCACAGAATATTCAGATCAGGAAATTCTTCCATAATAGATGCTGGAGAATCACAGTCCAACTCTAAAATGATAGTAGGTATTACATAACCAATCCAGTGACAGATTAAGAAAATTATAGTTCTTTTTTATTCTTTACTAAAATGTATTTTAGCTCTTAGGAAAGCAAAAAATGTTGTTTCCCATTACAGTAGGTTTATATTATACATAGAAAAAAGAGTATTCAACAAAACAGCACTGCTATCATAAGAATGCAGCTAAGTCCAGTTATGTTAAGGAATCAGAAATTTCTTTAGACATTGTATATCTGGGTTGTTTTTTGTTTTTTGTTTTTTTTTTTTGTGTGTAGAAGATCAATACCAACAATCACTTAAAACAATCCAGCAAAGTTCAGAGTAACAGTAGTGGTCTAACATAGGCTTGTCTCAAAAAAATGTTTTCTGTAACTGAGTCGCCTTCTGTTTTAAAAAGATACTAAATTTTTTTATCCACCAATTATATTGAGCTAGCAGAAGCTTTGTATTGACAATGGAGGCATAAAAATATATATAATTTCCTTCGTCACTTTCTAGGAGATTTCTTGGTTACTTTTTTTTTTTTTTTTTTTTTTTCTTTAATCCAATACATCAATTTCCCAATGATTTTTTGAATTCAGTATTATTATAACTACATTATTGCTTGCTGTCGCTTGCACAGTGCCAATGAGGCTTTTCTTCATTGCAGCAAACACATTTGATGCATGTAATTGATATAACATCACACTGTGACGGGTAATTTCAGTGAACAGAACTATTCATTCCTTACCTTTGGAACACAGTAAAGAACACTGTCTGGTTTTACTGAGATTGTGTTCCAGATCCCCAAGGTAAAGAAAAGGAGGTTTGTTCATTCATTTTACCATATTTCTAAAATAATTAGGCTAAGAATCCCGTTTTAATCTGAGTTCCATAAGGAATCCAGAATGCCCTAAATGACCTTATTTTTCTTGAATGGTTTAAATGCCAGGTGGAGTAAAACTATGTGACAATTGCATAGACTCCTCTCATCCATTATGTAGAGGTGTATCAAGGACACTATGATATCATTGTACTTGCAAGTGTAACTGTCGTCAATTGGTGGAACAGACAGTTGAGATGTGATGATAGTGGCACTTTATTAGAGTAATCCATCAACTTCCCTGTTTTAGTAAACCTGTTTTTGTTCTAGCTTGGAACTAAGGAAATTGGGGGGAGGGGGGGGGAATAAGTTTTGATGTTATAAACAACCACAGAAGATAACATTTGTTCATTTTGCTGTCCATTAAAAAAAAATAAAGCTTCCTTATGATATTTTAGCGCTGCTGTTCAATACTTTCAAACAGCAAGCAGGACTCAAGCTACATTGAAAATAATTTTTAGTTTATTTCTTTGTAATTTTCATTAATACCTTTTCCTGGAAGATGTTGCTGTTGGACCCTGAAAAACCACAATTTCATCAGGATCTATTATCCTATTAGTACTAGCAACGCTTGATGAGGTTCTGTAAGTATCATCACATTCTCAAGGCTCCAGTGGCTTCATGGAACTAAGAGAGTGGTAACAGGATTGATGGGAACCTTCTGCTCTTGATGGAATGTCTCTTTGAATTATTTAAATTTTGATTTACTCCTACATAATTATGTATTTCACAGTCAAGATGAATCAATGCATTGAACAGATAAACGCCAGACTGTAATTGGCAAATACATTTCATAGCAAAATAGAGACAGGCTCTTAATTTTAAATTACACTGAGTATTCCACAAGAACCATCTTCAACATTAGAATCCTGCACAATACTACATTTGTATTCCATTAATGTGCACATATAATAGAAAAAAAAAAAAAAAAAATTCTCTCCATTCACAATATACTCTGCATGAGAAATAGAATTTAAAATTTATAAACCTGTAGGAATGCATAAGGGTCACACATAATTGAACATAAATCATTTAGGGTGGGGAGGATGACACATACATCTGTGGTTTTGTTGTTTGTTACAGTAACAGGAACAGAAACAAAATGAATAGGAAAAAAATGTGGCAAAACTAAAATATAGCATTAAAAAATAGCCCTGAAAAACTGGGAAAAATTTTATTCTTTTTTCCCAATATTGGACAAATGTAAGGAAGACCTTCCTTTTAGGATGTGTAATATAAAAAAAAAAAAAAAAAAAAAAAGTGTCATTAGAACTGTGGCCCTTTCCAAGACAGATACAAGGCAGGTGGTGGCAATACTGATTAAGTCATTCTTGCTTGTAGCCTTCTGGTGATTTGTAGGGAGAAAAAGATCTAGGGAATTATTTTGTTGCCTGAACAAAATGTTTAGTGCCATTTCAAATGCCATGGGGTGTCTTAAGTCAGTATTTCAGTTAATATTCCAGTCTCTGATAGGAACTGATATGGCTTGAATGTCCTTCCTTTACTGGTCCATTAGTACACACTTTTTCTAATGGGTTTTAAAGTATGATTTATGAGATTTTTTTGAACACTTTTATGTTTTAAATTAGCAAAAAATTCCTCAATGGTGGCTTACATTGCAATGTCTGAGAAAGAGTATGTCTGCTACTAATTCTATGCCTATTTGCAAGAGAGAAAGAGAAAGAGAAAGAGAAAGAGAAAGAGAAAGAGAAAGAGAAAGAGAAAGAGAAAGAGAAGAGAAAGAGAAAGAGAAAGAGAAAGAGAAAGAGAAAGAGAAAGAGAAAGAGAAAGAGAAAGAGAAAGAGAAAGAGAAAGAGAAAGAGAAAGAGAAAGAGAAAGAGAAAGAGAAAGAGAAAGAGAAAGAGACATTTTCCATGGACAAAAAAGACTATTGCCAAGCAAATATGTATTTTCTTAAATTTCACACAGAAAATATATAAACCTTGAAACCTATCTTTGGAATACATTTTGAAATTATAAAAGTCACCTCTAGCATCGTTTCACACTTGAAATGCAATCACAGTGACCCTTACTTAATAAGATGTTTCTACTACAGCACACAGTCAGTTTAACGGGTGGTAATTTGAAGTAACTTTGATAAGGTTAGGTCATAGTTTGAGTGAGTTAATCTGAGTTCAATGATAGATGAACATTCTGTGTTAACTGGTAGGAGCACGGGAAAATCAGAGCTAATAGACATTATTTTAACAAATTGCCATTTTAAATCACCTTCCTGAGGGTCTTTAAGCAGGATTTCATCAATTACATGCTTACAGCTCACATTAGTGATACACATTAAAAAATTTCCCACATGAATAATTTAGAAAAAAAATTACTATCAAACCCCTGTGTGAGTTAGCTCTTGTCTATTTAAGCAAAGTTTTACTTAAATGATGCATGACATGCAATATTTCAAAAACATTCCTTCTGAGATCATGAAGACAAGGTATAGAGAAAAAAAAAAATGTCCCTGCAATGGTTCTATATTTTTTCATGTGCCTTCTAGTTTTGCTGTTGTTTAACACCTTGGCAGCTTTGATAATTTTATTTACTTCTCAAGAGTGACTTGCTTTAAAAAACTTACTTTCCAGTAACACTTACTTCCTTTGACATTTTCTGCTAAGTGAATAGAGGCACAATGTCTCTATTAAATCAATAACATGTGAATGAAAAGTGGTAAGAATTTTTGTGAAACAATTTTCAATAGAAAAAAAAAAAAAAAAAAAATTAAAAATAACCAAACAAGACACAACACTTGTTTTTCCTTTAATAAGAGCAAATTTCAAAAGCTACCTGGAAGAAGTGTGGAACAATTTCTACACCATGTGAATATAAATATTCCCATTTTTCTTTAGAACAAAATTGGATTGTTTCACAATTTTTCTTGGGGGGGGGGGGGGGGGGATGACAGGGAGAGAGAGGGGAGACTCACAACAAGTAACAAAGAGCAAAACTGAAAGATTTTACTAATTTCTTAGTGCAGATCACATTTAGGAAAGTTGACTTAAGCTTCCTAGTGTTACTGATCCAGGAAGGAAACCTAAGCCTGTCACAGACAGCAGTATCTCATTTCCCTAGATGAGTCATTATATCCTGACATAGATCCTTGTTTAAAACAGTAACCAATTAGAGTTTGTTTCAGGAGTTTCTTTCAGAAAGAAACTGTCTGTAACCCTGCATTTTAGGCATTTAGGGCACTGTGGAAAGATGTTGAACGTGGGAAGTGTTTGTTTTAGATACTGTAGAGGTGTGTGTGTGGGAAGATACCAGGCTAAGAAGAATCTTCGGACCGTATATTTTCATGTTGAAGGATATAGTGATCTAACTCAGCACTCAAACATGGTGACATCTAACCTTTCAGGCCCTCCTTAACTTCCAGGATGATATCTAAAACAGCAAAGGCACTCAGTCCCAGATTAATTTCTAATCAAAGCATAAGAGTTAGGAGGTCAGGGAAAGAAGTGTGATTGCCTCAAGGGAAGAATCATTGCCAGAATGCCATCATGCAGTGATTTGTATTGAGGTGGAATAAATCATCCTCTGGAGGTCTCTCTATTCACTACAGATAAAGGTAGCCTTTCACAAGTGTAATTCTGTCTTCTCTGCCTTACTAGATTCCTAAAGCTAGGGTCAAGATTAATTTCATCTAAAATGCAATGCAGAAGTACACTTGATTGGGAAATAAGAATCTTGGACCTAGAGGAACAATGGGTACGAAGAAACCTAGATCCTAGTTTACTGGTTATGCGATTTCATTTGGAATGGGGAATCCTAAGTTTCTGATATTTACTTTTTTGATAGTTCAAATCTTCTTGTATATTGAAGTGAATTATATATATGAACCTTTCTACATTATTAAAATTCAATTTATTTTACATATTCCCCACAGTAGAAGCACTGGACACTTACCTGGAAGTAACCTTGATGGCAAGGAATTTTAGCTACATAAATAACAGACAGTTGGCTTTGTGTAAAGATCAGTGATATCTAGGCTTCACCTTTTGAAATAAATATTGGTCACCTATATAGCATTCTGTATTAAATCTTGATCAACACTCACTCTAATGTGATTATTTTGAGAGTCATTATAACTTAGCTAGGAAAATACATTGAATATTTTATTCATATTTTCAATATTAAACAGTAATCGCTTTTGGTAAATTTAGCAATAGTAAAACAGTTTTAACTACCATGACCTAATGAGTAATGCTTTATGCAGTAATATGTATTTGAAAAGTGAAAGATAAAATAAATTTTGGCAAAGATATCTGCTTATGTATTCCTATTACTAATGTAAAATAATGAGATAAATTCAACATTTTTTAAAATTAAATAAACTATTAAAATGAAAATACCATTTTGTATAGAATTCCATAGAAACTGGTTTTACTTTTTCAAATGAAAAAACATTGTGTAATGTCATTATTTGTCATGAAATTGAAACCACCTAAATTTTGATCAGTATTTCTATAGGTTGTATATCTGAAGTTGGAAGGTATTTTATTTTTCTTATTGCTTTTTAAGTCTTTTTACACAGGTTTCACTTTCAGTGATTGCTGAGATTCAACCAGTAAATAAGGGGGAAAGTGTTAAAGGAGGAAGAAAACATTGCTTCTGCTGAGAAATTCTTTGTCAGTACATGTAGAAAGCAGATTCATTACAATGGTCATCTGCATTTCCTGTAGAATTCCTTGAAGAATCAATTGCCCAGAGCTGCTGTGGGAAAGACACTCTACCCTGTTGAGATTCAGAGAGAGAATCAGAAGTACTCTGAAAAGTGAGTTCACCTGGCATTTAGTGATCAGAATGGTTTATTTCTGTGTCTTCTGGAGCCTTAATACTATCCTGGATATGGACATATAACAATAACAGGTCAACAGCTGCCATCCACACAAATATTTAAATAGTCACATTTCTTGCTGCTTGAATATGGTAAATCAATACTAAATACATATAAGCTAAGGAAAAGCTGTGAGAGGATCTCAAGTTGGCCACATCATTGCTGCTACTTTTCTTTAAAATAAGAATCATAGAATCACAGAATATCCTGAGTTGGAAGGGACCCACAAGGACCATTGTGGCTTAACACAGGGCAACCTAAAAGTTACACCATATATCTAAGAGTATTGTCCTAACACTTGAATGCTGACAAAATTGGGACCATAACCACTTCCCTGGGGAGTTTGCTCCAGTGCTTGACCACCCTCTTGGGGAAGAACTTTTTTCTAATATTCAACCTGAACTTCTCATGATGCAGCTTTGAGACATTTCCTCTCATCCTGTCACTGGACACCAGACAGAAGAGGCTAATACCTTCTCTCCCTTCCCTGTCATGAAGAAGTTATAGACAGTAATAAGGTCATCCCTCAGTGTAAACTGAACAAACCTAGTACTCCCTGTCTCCCCCCAGAAAATTGTTTTCTTAAAAGTACTAAGCTAGAAAAATAATCTTTAAAAAGAAAGTGAATTTTAAAAGAAATATAACAGAAAATATACAGATTTTCTGTAAGCAAATCTCCTCTGTCTCAGTAAGATGGATCTCTTCCTCCGGGGTTACCACCAATCTTCCAACTTTACAGCTTGCAAAACTGCAGCAAAACATATGCCTTCCTGTATGTCTCTAGGAAAAAAAAAAAAAAATAAAAAAAAGAAGAAGATATCTCTCCCTTTCTGTACATTAATTCAGAGCATTGTCTACATGTTTGTTCCTAATCTCCTTAGCTTACTAGTCTTTGTGGAGGCCCTGCTTACTTCTCTCTCTTTTACTCATCTCCTCTCACACAGAAAACCAGAAGCTTCTTATACCTGTGCATGCTCATCTGGCATCAAGGAAAGCACGATCACTTTCCTTTCAGTGAGTTACATTTAATTGAGAATACAGTAACTAAGAAACTGCAAGTAGCGGCTTTCTGTTTTGCTGCCTATCCATACCTTTTTGCAAAGATGTAACATAGTCAATTCAGAACAAACAAGTCAAAGCAAATACCATCAATCTGATGAGTTAATCATGTAAATCCAAATACATGATTTCCAGGCTTAGCCCAGTAATATTTCTGAGAAACATGTATCAGCAATCTTCTCATCTATATACATAGAATAACAAGTACCTCACAAAATATGTACTGAAGCAAGCATCCATCAATTTCTTGAAGTTATTGTACCAGAACGAGCATTAGAATAATGATGTTGGTCCTAAATTTATTACCATTTATGTCTTTCTCTGAGAAGAACCTTTCATTGACTGACAAATGTTCTTATTAACTTTTTTTCTCCTTTCTTTTTCCATTTTTTTTTTCCTCCTTGTTCTGGAAGTCAACATAAAGAGCTGCTATTAACAACAACGTGTCTGACCTCTTCACTTGATAATGGTATATGGGCAGGTCAATATTTGCTAGGCACTATTAATTGAAATTGTATCTTCAGGTAATGAATCTTATGGATAATCAACAGTTTAAATAATATTAAGAATATACAGTTTAAGTCACACACACACACACAAAAAATTACAAAAGTAGACAGCTATAATCTTGTTGATTTAAAATTTTCCCCTTATGAGTCTTTAAGTGGAACATGGTGTTGACAGGTGAAATATGGAGGGTTTTTTTAGACACTTATTTTAAATTAAGTTCAATCTTTTTATATTACTGATAATGCCATTGGCCATTCTATGAACAGTTGCTTATTTCAAATTATAATGTAGCTTCATTCATACTGATGTATTTTAATTTCTTCTTCATTGTTTAGAGTATAATGCATCTTATGCTAAAAATATTTATCTTTCTTCATCCTTATCTGCCAGTCTTTTAAGAAATTCAATATTTTCTTCAAAATAATATTTAAATATATATATATATATGTTCCATTTTCCCTAGTCTACAGAATTATTTTCTCATAATCAGTTTATGTCTACTGCTATGAGTCTAATTCCTTGCTCTGTTATGCCACTTATATAGTATACCATATAAGGATGTAATGTAACTCTTTTGGACATAACATGTTTTCTGGACCTTTCCATTTTGCATTCAGACTGGACTGCAAGGAAGTCATAAGACAAGAACACATTTTTCCAAACAAAACATGCAAAAGAATGATAGAGGAAGAGAATGCAGTATCTCACCAGGTGTGGAGACTAACTAATGAACAGAAACAAGGTAATGTCAAAGATGATTTCTCTTATAAGTTCTATAGCTCTTTTCAGGTATGTACTGAATGGTATGAGAGAAGTACTCAATCCTAACTTCAGGCACCTTCTTGAGGAACCCAAGTCGGAAGACTAGATGCCTTAGGTTTGGTCTATAACCAACAGTACCTTTAAAAAGCAATTTAAATTTTTAATTTCAAACACTCTGGTAGCCATATTAAAGATTACATCTAAGCTACATCACTCTTCATTTCATTTCTTAACTTGATATGGCAGCAATGCTGGACAACAGGAAAGTTCAGCTTGAAGATATATTTGCTCTATCAAGCCCTAAAAACTTCTCGTATGAGGCTGGCGTTTTTCCTTCTCTGCATCTAATTCCATCACAGAGCTTCTGTATGTTAGTATAACTAACAATGAATTAACTTAATTCTAGGTATGACTCATGGAAATGTGTCACAGAGCAGGGTACAGAGCTGTGATGTATCTTTTCAAGGGTACCTCGATATAATGCATCCTACTGCATTCAGTCAATTCATATCATGATGCATCCATTATGAAATAATACAATACAACCAGCTTTGTGTCTGAGATATAAACATTCAAAAAGACATAAAATCCCAAAGTGCTGAAGTGTTTAAATTTCTTTGAATTTACAAACAACCTCACTCATCAAATGCTTAAATTACTATGACAAAGATTTAAGTGAATATTTCTAGAGAATAACCAACAACGATGGCATAGTTAACTGCCTCAAAATTAATGGATATAAATGCATAAAGAATGAGTGAATTGTGAAGAAGGGACCATTCATTTTTCTTGATGAAAAATTGACACTTACATGAAGAATTACCTTAAGTGAGGCTTTGAAAAAAAGATGACTATGTCTAAACAAAGTTCACTAGATTCTATCTGCTCTGGATTTTAATGGGTCCACCAGAAAAGCAAAAAAAAAAAAATCACCTGAACTATAAGAAGGGGATAACTGTGATCATAAAAGGCATTCTGGAAGAGTACTAGGATGAGAGAATACAAACTTCCACACGATATATGCGCTATCTACAATACACTCAAAGATAATAGAATCATAGAATGGTTTGGGTTAGAAGGGACCTTAAAAATCACCTAGTTCCAACCCCCCTGCCATGGGCAAGGACACCCTCCCCTAGATGAGGTTGCCCATAGCCTTATCCAGCCTGGCCTTAAACACTTCCAGGGATGAGGCATTAACAACTTCTCTGGGCAACCTGTTCCAGTGTCTCACCACCCTCACAGTGACAAATTTCTTCCTGATATTTAATCTAAATCTACCCTCTTTCAACTTCAGACTGTTACCCCTCATCCTGTCACTGCACTCCCTGACAAAGAGTCCCTCCCCAGCTTTCCTGTAGCCCCCCTTCAAGCACTGGAAGGCCACAACAAGGACTCCCTGGAACCTTCTCTTCTCCAGGCTGAACAACCCCAACTCTCTCAGCCTGTCTGTAGGAGAGGTGCTCCAACCCTCGGATCATCATTGTGGCCCTCCTCTGGACTCACTTTAACAAATCCATGTCCTTCCTGTGCTGAGGACTCCAGAACTGAACGCAGTACTCCAGGTGAGTTCTCAAGAGAGCAGAGGGGCAGAATCACCTCCTTCGATCTGCTGGTTACATTTCTTCAGATGCAGCCCAGGACATGGTTGTCTTTCTGGGCTGCAAGCGCACATTGCCGGCTCATATAAATCTTCTCTTCCACCAGCACCCTGAAGTCCTTCTTGAAGCCACTCTCAATCTATTCAGAGCTACCCTCAATCTATTCTCTGATGAGCCTGTATTTGTGCTTGGAATTACCCCAACCCAGGTGCAGGAGCTTGCACTTGGCATTGTTGAACTTCACGAGTTTGGCACAGGCCGACCTCTGAAGCCCGTCAAGGTCCCTCTGGATGGCATCCTTTCCCTCCAGCATTTCAACCGCTCCACACAACTTGGTGTCATTGGCAAACTTGCTGATGGTGAACTCAATCCCACTATCCATGTCAGCAACAAAAATCTTAAACAATGCTGGTCCCAGCACCTGAGGAACAGGTCATAACACCTGACCCCTGAGGAACCCCCCTCATCACCAGTCTCAACCTGGACACTGAGCCATTGACCACAACTCTTTGAGTGTGACCGTCCAGCCAATTCCTTGTCCACCATGTGGTCCGTCTGTCAAGTCCATGTCTCTCCAATTTAGAGACCAGAATGTCACGTGGAATAGCATCAAATGCTTTGCACAAGTCCAGGTGAATGATGTCAGTCACTCTTCCCTTATCCACCAATGTTGTAGCCCCATTGTAGAAGGCCACCAAATTTATCTTATTTCATTGTGCTTTATTTTATGCACTTAGTTACTCTTGTAACATGAATCATGCCTTTGGTTAGGTTATGTAATAAAAAGGTTGTCTTCACACACAGAAAGGAGCACAGAGGAACAATGGTGGGATAAATTGAATAATACCCTCATCCAACCATTACCAGGCCCACCACAGGATTAGCCCAGCCCAGGTGTATGATAAACCCATAAAAGGCACAGCTCCCCCCCAACAACAACAACAAAAAAAACCCAAAACAGTGGCACAATGGCAAACAGGCTTACCCTAGCATCCCCATTTAGAAAGAAGGCCCTGCCCAGCCCCTCTCAGAACTGTCCATGGAGAATCTCAGTCTCATGGTCCAGCTATGACACGTACTCCACAAGCCACTGGGAGCAACCCACAAGCAACTGAGAGCACCTTTTGGACTGAGGATCACTGTTTAGAGATATGGAACTCTCTTTGCAGGATGCAGCTGAAGAACATTTAGAGAGGTCTATTATGGGATGTTGGAGGAGGAACAAAAGGTAGGGGGAGGGGATCAAATGGCCTTCTAAGATGGAATAACTACATCAGTGGACAAAGGAAGAGCTATAAATGTCCTCTACTTGGATTTCTATAAGGCCTTTGATACAGTCCCCTAAAACATTGTTAGTAACTTGGAGACATGTGGGTTTTAATGGATTGTTAGATGGATAAGGAACTGGTTGTAAGGCTGTGTCCAAAGAGTTTCAGTCAATGACTCAACGTCCAAGTAGAAACCAGTAATGAGTCGTCTCCCTCAAGGGTCCATGCAGGGACCAGTACTGTTTAATATCTTCATCAATGACATAGAAGGTGGGATTAAGTGTACCCTTAGCAAGTTTGGGGATGACACCAAGCTGAGTGGTGTAGGTGATGCACTAGAAGGTCTGTATCAGCAACTGGAGCGGGGTTGCTGCCTTGGGGGCTCCTATGTCCAGGTGGCAGAACGTGAGGAGACTGGGATCCAGGTGCAGTTACTGGACAGACTGAGGATCTGATCTCAGCTGCTGGAGGGGTTGTATTGCCCCAAATACTGACTTGCTGTGAATTGGAATAAGCAGTTTGTCTCAAACAATCTGTCTCGCAAGACAACAGAACCTGCAGAGGCAGGGTAACATTTTGTGGACTGGCTCTTGCCTCATGAGGTGTTTGATACTGTGAGCATCTGTGTGGTGACAGCCTAGGACTCCCATCCTCCAAAGACTGTATGGGTCTGTAGAGACCCAATCTCAAAGCAATTGCCCTGACAAACTAGACATTGTGCTCAGGTGGGGCCCTCATTCAATAAGCCATATGAACACTGTCCCTGCAAGGGTAGGCCCTAGTTCAGTGACCACCCTGATAAACAGGATACTGTCCTTAGGAACAGTCACAGGCAAGTGGGGACCTGCAGAGGCAGAGCATCTTCTTGCAGAATTCCTGTGTAAGGCCACTGAATGGGGTCATTGCATGATCAGCCCAGTTGGGGGGGCTCAAATGACCACCTGGGACCCCCATTCCCCACCGACTCATTTCCAGAGCACTCTAAAACACAACACTGTGTCTGTGCAAGAAACGCTAAACTCCCCCCAGAAGGGTGGGGCCAGGTAGCTTAAAGAGATGCAGATTCGGGACATTCAGTGCATGCCTGCCATTCAAGGACCACAATTTTATGATGACCTATGTTGGATCCCTTTTCTTGCTCTTCCTCTCATTCTCTCTCTTTCTCTCACTCTCTCTCTCAATTTCTAACCTTGTTCTTGCCAACTGGAGTAACAGCATTTCCAATTTTGCTAAATTCTATTGGTCGTGACCCAGTGCTTTGAAAGTACCATGTTACTAAATTCTACTAATTGTAATCTATTGCTCTAGGAATACAGTGTGGTTTGTTTTTTAGTAAGCTTTGTAATTCCACTGAGTTTTAAGTAAAGTTGTGTTTTGATTGAACCTTCTGGGTAATTCTTGTTACTCCTGAGTACTGCGTAGAGGATTATAGAAGCTAATCTTGCCCATGAGGTTGTTAAAAGAGATTAGCTAAGAAAGAGTTAACCCAGCCCCTGGGGCAGGTAAAATATGTTAACTCTACATGCACCCACTTGGTGGGACGTGACAGGGGTTCACACTTTACTTGTGCACATGTATATATACATAGGGCATCTTCATGCTTCTCAGCCAGAGAGGGGAGAAGGATGAGCCCAGCGGTGCTATTTGCATCTGTGCAAGTGCTATGTGTGTCTTCTGTACTCATCTGTGTGGCTGGCCATGTATATGTACACAAAAATGCACGTGTCTATGTGCCTACCAGGAACATTTGCTCAGCACTGATTGGACTTGGGGGTATGGGGCTGCAGCATCCTCACCTCCCTTGTACTTCTGGATTTTCCAGCTCCCTAACACTGTTCTTTCTAGTTGTACAAAACAGGACATTTGAACTACTCCTAACTAAGACAACTCCATTCATCACCTAAAATTGTGTTTAATGAATATTAGCCTAAAACACATATGGCAAGATGAAATACATAAAATCAAAGTCAGATCTACTACCTCTGACAAAACCCTGTTTAAAGTAACAGGGATTGTATATTCCCTAATACCGAGAAACAAAATTCTTGGACTTGTTCTAGTATGTTCATATATACTTAATTAATAACTTTAGTTATTGCCACTTCAGTTCCCTAAATGGTTTTTTGTTCATCAAACTAAGAAAGTGATACTTATTGTCTTTCTTGGATGTTGTGAGGTATAATTAATTCTTCTATAGCATCCAAATTGATAGTGCAACAGATTACATTTGTAGAAACTGTGCCTATTAAAAGTATTTTTTTATGTAATTGTCCTTGTAAGGACATTAAATGTCCTTAATGAACATCTAAGTCAAATCTGCAATATTCCTGAAGTTTAGTATTTTATATATTACATCAAAAGTGTTCAGATCTCATTCTCTCAAGTTCTAGAAATTATCCAACATATGTGTTTTTAGCAGATAGCTGATGCTCTGGAGGAAGTGAGTATTTACATCTTGGTTGCAGTGTGTCACCTTTCTGCTTCACCGCATTGCATAGCTTTAAATCTCTTAGATCACATCATCTTGTGTAATGTCAACTCACATTGGCTTTTCTGCATGACACAATATAACATGATGGGTGGTGACACAGAAAATGTAATGCAGTATGACACATCAGGAATGCAAAGGGTACTGCAATTGGATAGTTGGTGTCAATTTAGATAGGAGGCTTCAAATCCAAAATGAATCTGGCAGACACTAATGGAGTGAATGTTACAGTAACTACTGTATGTGTGAAACTGTGAATTCTGCAGTTCATCATAGTACATTGAACAGGTGCAGAAATAAAGTCTAAAATATTATGAAGAACAAGTATTTGTAGCTGACATAGGCATACAGGTTTAAAGTACACTGAAAGAATATATATTGCAAAATGTCCTCTGTCTGTTTTTTAATCTTTTCTGTAATCATCACTTGTTTATTTTTATTCCTTTTCTAAATTGTGGGCTATCAAAAAAATTATAAATATGTCATTGTTGTATTACATTACACCAAATGTAATTGACATCATGTAGTCAAATGCAAAAGGTATGGATGGTAGAGTAACACCCCGTTATCCCAGAGAACACTTTTAAATACTGAACTACTGTACTACTTAATTGTTTGAACATTCCAATTATCTTCCCACCAGATAAATCTGCTGCAGAGTAGGAAGTCCTAAGAATTTTGTCACAAAACATTCCATGCCTTTCAGACTGTGGCCTTACTTTACATAAATAATCTAGTGTAATACTACCATATTAGATTTGTTTATCTTTTAGGATAAAAAAGAATAGAAGGTCCAAAGAAGAAAAGGAGAGTGGACAGAAGAATACAAAATATCTTGTTCTGTAAGCATCAGATGGCTGTGAAGTGATATGAAAATTTTCTAAAGTTTTGGTCCGTTTTGTTCTCATGTCAAATCATCTGTAGAGCTGAGACTCATTTTCTTGTTCCCCTAGGCAAATCCCTTTTTTTAAACTTTTTTTCTTTTATTTTCCTGTGTCAACACAGTTTCTGCCATGTGTTACCTATTCCTATGGTTCAGCTGTTTTACAGAGCAGGGACTCAATAGTTTTCCCAAAAGAGTAAAAGTATTTTAAACTATTATAGAATTCTCAAGTTTTCTCATAATCTGTGTTCCAGAGAGGAGAGAATTTATAAATGTGTATAGACAGATTTTCTTCACTGAAAGAACCATTAAGTCATCTGTGATCAGACTCTAGAAAATGACTAGGTGAGAAATGCAGTGCTTTCATGTTTGGAATATGGGAGAGGAAAGGTCAGCGTGTGGGACGGGCATTCTTTAGGGCCATACTTAGTATCTCAAAGGAAATAACCTCAGAAAGTCTCTTGTGCAGGACAGCAACTCGGGGGATACCACGAAGTCTATTTTTTTGCTTGGAAAATGGAAAAAATGAAAAGAACTAAAACAGTGTGCTACAGAATAGAGCTGAAAAGTAGGGTCCAACAGTCAGGTGATGCACTGTAGCTGATAAGACACAAAGAGAAGTTTAATTCCTTTTTTGTATTATGTAGTTTCAGCCCTTCAGCAAAAGATCTTTTTAGTGATAACTGCTACCCTCCTCCAATGATTCTTTTGTGAGACTCACAATTTTTTTTTGCAGTTTTTTCCCACCAGCGTAATAAGACAACTTTAACAGTTAGAGGGGAAAAATAACAAAAAATTCCCTTTAAGTGTTTTTACCAATATTTCAAAGGCAAAAAAAACTGCTTCACTGTTTCTGAGGAAAAGAAAATCAACTTTACTGCCAGTTTCACCAGCGATGATTTATTCCCCTGCTCAGTTTTTGCAGTTGCTATTATTTCCCATGAACTTAGAGTAACATGTAATTTTTGCAAAATCCCATGCAGTGTTTTCCAGCGAATGTTATTTGCCATCATCATTTTGACAGGATCAATATGATGATGTGTTATAGATGAGACCATACAAAACACTAAAGATAAATTGTAGGGCACAGTCTCGATCTGCAGCACACCATTTGGAGATTATGATGGTCAGTCAACTGTTTAGCATCACTCACCAGAAGAAGGGTATTTACAAGCTCATGGTTCTCTGTAGGTCCTCCTTCTGACATGCCATAAGCTTGTTGCCTGAGGCCCTATACTGAATATTTCTGTGTCTTGACTGCATTAGCAGCACATTGCAATCTTTTGAAAAGAAGTGACTCAGCAATCACATCCTCCTTATTTGTAGAATCAAGATTGGAGACAGAGGGTAGTAGTGTGATTCCATGTCCCCATGAGGTAGGATCTTATCCTGAAGATATTGATTAGCTTGGACATGACTCACATTAATCTATTAAATTATTTCTAAAGTGGCAAGTAACAGTCTATGACTGATGGTAGGTAGGGTAAGAAGACGATTCAGTATTCTTTTATTTATTTCTACATATTGATTGTTACACTACTTGTTCATACATTCTCTTTGCTTAGGTCTCAGTTCTGTGTTTATTCATGCACAGCATAAATTTGCTTTTTCACATGTATTAAAGCTCTTTACAACCATTTATGCATGAAATTAAACATGATATTTTGCAGGCTATGGCTATGTTTTACCACACTTTTCATAGAATCATAGAATGGTCTGGGTTGGAAGGGACCCCAAGGATCATAGAGTTCCAACTCCCCTGCCACAGCCAGGGACACCAACCTCCAGGCCTGGATCTACACAAGGTTGCCCAGGGCCCCATCCAACCTGCCCTTGAACACCTCCAGGCATGGGGCATCCACCACCTCTCTGGCCAGCCTGTTCCAGCACCTCACCACTCTCTCTGTATAAAACTTCCCCCTAATACCTAATTTAAACCTTCCTTCCTGTGGCTTCAATCCATTCCGCCTTGTCCTGACATTATCTACCCTTTTAAAAAGTTTGTTCCCCTCCTGTTTGTACGCTCCCTTCAGGGACTGGAAGGCTGCAATGAGGTCCCCCCACAGCCTTCTCTTCTCTAGGCTGAACAAGCCCAGCTCCCTCAGGCTCTCTTCGTAGGGGAGGTGCTCCAGCCCTCGGATCATCTTCGTGGCCTCCTCTGAACCCTCTCCAACAGTTCTGCATCTTTCTTGTATTGCGGGCCCCAGAGCTGGACACAGGACTCCAGGTGGGGCCTCACAAGGGCAGAGAGGGACAATCACTTTTGAGGAAAATTGTTTCTTCCTGTGGATATTATATAATCCTTTGGTTTCTAGCTGTGAATCTTAGTGTTGATCTGTCTTCCATGTCCAGTTAGTATGTCTACACATCACTTTAAAACAGCTTTTCTAAGTATGGAAACTGGTTTAGCAGAGTAAGGCAAAAGACAAGATGTCTTTGTTGGTGTTCCTAGCCAAGTTCCACTCCTTTGAATTTCAAATACCTTTTGTTACAGATGGGACTGATTGGAACACATAAGGCTTTTTAGTAAAAAGGAAACAAAATTTATTTTAGGGAACAAGGAAAAATTATCATCCACAACTAATGTTTTTTCGTGTTCATCTCTCATTGTGACTTACAAATTAGTAGTTCTTTCACATTTTGATTTCTTACTCATCTGTGATTGATGGATTTATTTCACTTACCTTTAGGGATGGGATTCAACACCAGACAGTAAAATATTATTATTGAACATGAACACCTGAAAATATATGCCTCTGTGAAAGATGGGTGTCTGAAAAAATAGTGTAGCCAGTGTTGATGTGGGACTTGATTCAGCTGCTCAGATATGGTCCCTAACTACCATTCAAGATGTTTGCCCATCTAATTTGAGGGCCTCATACTTGTTGTGTACAGGCACCTGGGAAGGTAAGGCAGGCTGAGAGTGGATTTGCCTACCACCCTGAACCATAACCTTTTTCCGTTCTCCCCCATCTCCTACGTCTCCTCCTTCTGCCTGGTGGTGACAGGGTGGGGAGTCCTTTGTCTCCTGTGCTGCAGTTGGCTGGTACATCTCTCTTGGGGATTGTAGAGTACCATTCCACCAGTCAACCTCTTTCTTGGAATCCCGGATACTCCTCAGCCTGAACGCTTCTTCCCGAAGCTCTGTCACAAGGACGAGCAGTTCCTTTACTTGGGCACATCTCCCACAAGCGACCTTGCAGCTGCTGTCAGCTACAGACCCAAAGCTCGGGCACACCCCGCAGCCTGGGACCTGGACGGCTTCATGTTCCCTAGAGAGTTACGTTTGGGTGGCTGCATCTGTTCTTGCAGCTGGATGGATGGTAAGGGATGCTGAGGGTACAGCTTTTTGCCGAGTGGATACCACGGCTCCTGCTGTTCTCAGCTCCTTGTGACGGAGCCCTTCTTGCACGAACAGATGTGCAAACTGATAGGCCATGCCCTAACTGATGTTCCATGTCCTGTTTGCCCACCCTGATCTCTTGGACTTCCCAGGGGCCATTTCAATCTCCCACAGTTGCTACTGGCAATGCCCCCACCACATCAGCTGTGCTCCTGAGATCTGCTGGCTCCCCAGCAGGTCTCTCTGCACGTCCCTGGGTTTCCCTGTTTCCAGGAACCTCCCCTTTCCTGCTCAACACAAGCTCAGCCACAGAACTTACCATTGCCACTGCTGTGCTCCTTGCCAACTGAGGATACTAATATTAATTATTTAGGTAATATTTCATCCTAAAGTAAAAATCTAATATTTGGTCAAACACTCCCTTCAATCCTATAGTTTATATGACTACATGGGATTTAGTCCCTCTAGGCTCCCTTCATACTCAGTGGAAAGAAATGGGCACCTTTTTAATGTAGATTAATTTGTCCTCTGATAGACATGTAATTGTAGGGCATAATTCTCCTTATCTTAAAATGTCAGTCTTTCCAATGACTATAAAGGGAGCCTACCAAGAGTCACTTGGATGTAGGTATCTGATGATCAAATCATATTTGTTGAGATAAATGTGCCCCTAAGTTACTATAACTGTGAAGAATATAATTTAATTTTAGCTGAAAATATTCTTACTGTATACCAGTGAAAGAAAATTAGCTGTATGAAGGAAAAATGTTTATCTTCATGCTTGCATACATTCAAGATACAAATCAATTGAGGTAGCTCTCAAAGTAATAGTTATGACACTCATGGTATTTCTATATCAAAGACTGTGCAATGGCTTGGCAGGCAGGATTTTTATGTTTTCTTCTTTGTTTTTTGGGTTTGGGGTTTTTTTGAGTGATTCCAAATTGATCAGTCACAAACCTAATATGAACTGAAAGCTGTGTAGCCATGTCAGTATGGCTACATATTAGAATTGTGTTATCTCAACTATAGTCTTCCTTGTTCTGAGAATGACATTCTAACATATCATTGAACTAAGGCAATTTGGATTTGAGTTCCTGACCCAAGACAGAAGGAAAAGTAAGCTTAAAACTGACTGCAAAAGTGGTCTCCTCTTGGTTGAACAATTTTTTTGACATGTTGATATGAGCTTGGCTGTGGAATCCCAGGTGTATGCTGTGAAATTTTTATATGAAGAATAAGTGTAATATTATTAATTAAAGCAAAAATGAAGTCTTGTACCTGTGATAGGATTCAGGATAACATGTGTTTATTCGTTATCAGATGTTATCTTTATCCCTTTAAATAAATCAAAGGTAACCCTTTGTTCTTCTCATTGACTGTCATTGATGTATATCTTTTTCTACAAATATATAATTCTATATATTCACTGAAAATAGTTAAGATTATGTTGCCCATATGTACTGAGTGTCCATGGCAGGGTGTTGGGGGGCTGAATGGGTGGCCTCTGTGAGGAGAGGTCAGGATTGTCCCATGTTGGACACAGCTGGTTCCAGCTGGCCCCAAAGGACTAACTGCAGGGCACAGCTGAAACCGTCAGCCAACATAATGACACGTTGGGGAAAACATATTTAAGACAGAGCAAAACACTGCATAAACAGTGAGGAGTGAGGGGAAAAAAAAGCGTGAGAAACAACTCTGGAGATACCAAGGTAAGTGAATAATGAGGGGGAAGAAGTATTTCAGGCATGACAACGATCAGATCATAGAATCCCTTGGTTGGAAAGAACC
>JMFS01114868.1:0-17755 GCA_000699545.1 Podiceps cristatus
CTCCGGACTGCCAGGGTGGGCCCAGGGGTGGGCCCAGGGCTGCTCGTCCTCTGGGCCTGGA
The DNA here is from genome assembly GCA_000699545.1 of Podiceps cristatus. Lineage (NCBI taxonomy): Eukaryota > Metazoa > Chordata > Aves > Podicipediformes > Podicipedidae > Podiceps > Podiceps cristatus. The sequence goes on from JMFS01114868.1 coordinate 62, forward strand.
GCACAGGACCTGCCCCCCGGGCACGCTGCCGCCTCATGTTCAGCCCAGGACCCTTTCCACCGGGCAGCTTTCCAGCCAGTGCTCCCCAAGCCTGCCGCCTTGCATAGCGTGCACGGGGTACACACACACGGGCACCAAAAAGAAACGGGTACGGGCTCTTGGCCAACGCTGGTAAGAAGGAAGTGAGGAAAGAGAAATGCCTTCAAGCTGGAATACATGGCTGCAGCCACTCAATGAGGCTGCACTAAAAAACGACCCACAAAAACAAAGGCAGAAGGATATTCAACTTTTTATTGATTTCTTGTTACTCACTTTCTAAACTAGAACTGACAACAGTGTCAATAGAGCCCTGGCAGAGCAGTTCCGGAGAGGAAGCAGCCGGGGCTCCCTGCCTGACAGAGCCAGACCCACCCCGAGCGGGGAACAACAGGATTTATGGCTGCACGCTCAGCGGTGCAAGTCGTGCTTGCCTATGCAGGACAAGTGGACCATCTCTTTCAAAGGCTGCTTTTTGCTAGGCAGGATCTTTAGAATCAGGTGTAAGAGCCATATAATACCAGATATATCATGTAGAAAATGCAAAATATTATACAGTATTTTTGCCCCTAAAATAATGAACAGTATGTGGTTCATTATCAAAAAGAATTGTGTTCCTCATAAAAAGTAAGTATTTTCAATTCAGGTATGTTTTTGGGGGAAAAAACCCACAAAGGATATGGTCTTTCCGTAGTGACTATAAACATGTGAAAAGCAGTGTTTTCTAATACTATGAAAAAAACAGAATCATCTTGCAGTCACAAAAATGAGAGCAACAGCCTACGTTACACGTTACTGCCACTCATCGTTTTGTCTGCATGCGGGACAACTGGCTTCATATCTTTTCTTCAAGCCTTTCAAATATATACGCAAACTGTCTGGATCCAGTCGAGAATTTCTGGCGGTCTGAACCAATCGCATTGCTAAATGGTAAACAGCGCTCTGTTTCATCATCTCAGGAGTGCTCTTCTGGCTGTGCTATTCTTAAAAACATACACATGCGTTAAAATATGAAATCAATTATGATCTATTATTAAAATACTAACATTAGCTGTTTTCCAGCCTACTCCTGATCCCTTGATTCTTGGTTTGTACATCAATATTACATCCAATACTCCTCAACCCTAATAATGACTGCTTTGTGTTCTCACCTAACAGTGACCTTTAGAATAATCTTTTACAACTGGTTCCAGAAATACAAATTTTAATGAAATATATTTTCATAAAACCGCAAGTATTGCTTATCCTACATGCTTTCAGAAACTGAAAATATATTTGAGTTTTATAAAAACATGAATTACAGTATTATAATTTTCTACTACATACCAAAATTTGGTTTGCAATATGATTTGTGATTTCCTTTGCATCCAAAATTATGGATGATGGTAGGGAGGAAGCTTCTGCAGCTTTTAATCCTAAACATATAAAACATAAATTAGGATTTTGGACGTAATTTTTCCCCTACCTTCCACATTATATCTGCCAGAATTAATGTCATTTTTATTAAACAAAGTTTGAGATACATTTTCTCTGTATCTTTTGTTTGTTTGGGTTTTTTTAAATAAACGATATGGTTTTGAGAGTTACAGAATGTAATGTCTACTTTGTTGCAACACTACCTCTCAGGTACACTTCCACATGAAGCTGCTGCTGGTAATACTGTAAGGCAACACTGCAGGATGAGACACATTAAAGGTTAAAGGGGGAAGAAATGGCACAGTGCTGTTAACAGCTGTCTCTGTTTAATTTTTTAATTTGGCAGGCCAGAAAATACTAAGGTTATGCTAAATGCGCTCTCTATTAAATCCAGACATCCAGCAGATAATGGATGTCATGTTCCAACTTCTACCCTGTTGCCAGTAGCTAAACTGCCAGATACTCAGGGTAAGAAAGAGACGTAAAATATTTTTTCCTGTCCTAAGATGATTTTTTCACTTTTTCCTTTGCCTGTGGCCCCGTCTACTTTGAGGAAATTCTGTGCTTCATTGGGTGCTTTAATACTGTAGTGTTAAAAACTAAAAAGGGTCAAGAAGAGCCCTTGCACTCTTTCTTAGAAGTAACTTTGCTCAAGTAAGGTAAATCCACGACACCAACACTGAGTTACTGAAGGTCTCCTGTGTACTGAGAATACTCGCTAAACATACAATTTTCCTGAGTTAGTGGTGGCGTAGCATCTGAAATTGAGTTTGTGCGGCCAAAGGTAAAGAAACTTACTCTGAAATTCTGATAAATGTTTTAAATCCAGTTAACTGAGGCTCGACTGGAATAATTTGTAGTCTACAGTTACCACTAGCTTGCAAAAGTCACGTGTAGCTAATTTCCTATTGATTAAATGTCACCTAAATCAAGGATCCAACTTCAGAATCTAGTATTTGAAACACACAGAGTTCCCTGACTCTTTAAAACATGTATTTATGCCCTACTGTCACTCATTTCTTTATTGACCCATAATCCGTCATTCTGCATGGTCTTCAGTGTGATTTATTCTAAAGTTAAAAGAGAAGTAAACCCACTTCCCCGAGAACACTGACACTTCAGTGGAACCTCTCAAAACAGCCTGAGGCTGATACTCAGTAAAACTCCTGTCCTTTTTTAAAGAAACTCGATTCCTTTTTGCAAATCAAAAAGGGCCAAGCTGCTATTTAACTGATACATCATTATTTATGGCAGACACATAAGAGAGTTTTATGTAACATAATCCTCAGCATTCACAGCTTTAAGTCTCTCCGGAAGTTTCCCTTGCTTCCACAAGCAGAGATTAAATCAACTCAAGTACTGTGCGCTCCTGAATGGATCCTCTCTTTCAAACGGAGCCGAATCAAGTAGCTACTGACATTACTAAAATGTTTTTTTCACTATGAAATTTCATGTAAGTCCTCCATACTACCCCAAACTACTATCTCACTACATGGTTACACACAAGTATTTGGAACGTATTACAGATCTGTAGTTGTTACTCTGTGAAAGAGAACAAACTCAGCAGAAATCTGTCAGCAAAAAATATTATTAGATGCTTAATAACTTAAATAGAATTTTCTATAATCTTTACTGAGTTAGAGTCATAGTGGAATGCATTACCGTAGTTCTTTTCCTCTGTATATCCTTTAGAGAGTGTGTAAGTGTAAGCAATTTTCTCCTTATTTCCAGCACTGCTTCTCACATGTTGCACTTCAAAATGGTAATTTTCCACATTGGGATATAAAGCATTTATATGACATAGTTCCAGGAAATGTGTAGCAAATAATGTAAATGCCTAAATAAGGAAACAAGAAATAAAATTTATTTTGGAAATTACCTGGGATAAATTACAATAGATAAGAAAAATTAAATGATCTCACAGATGTCCAGGTTTTCCCCTAAAACACTGAAAAGTGGTCTTTAAATTACTAAAGTAAGTTAAAATCTTAAAGCGATGAGTTCTACCATTGGCAAGGATATCTCTTCCAACCAGGGATTCTCCCACTCCTTTCTCAATAGAAGGAAAAGACTATCGGAAGCAACAGGAAATCCATGATCCTTACAAAATCTGACTAGGATTAATTTGAATGATTGTCAAATGGTTGCCTCAATACTCTTGAGGAATGTTTTGCCAAAAGTACAAGCTACAGAAAGTGTCTGAGCTTTTCAAAGCAAACCACAGAAGTACTCTGAATAAACCGACGACAAACTGAACACCTACACATTTATTTCAAAAAGCTGACAACAACCTGAGGTTGATCATGTAACTAGTAACAGAGGTGAAACTTCCAACCTATCTAAAACCATCTTCCACTCTCCTAAACAAGCCTCTAACCTCTGTGACCAGTTCGTAAGTTGTGTGGAACTACTGCTGTACTTTGGGAAGATAACACCCAGGTGAAGAGGTTCACCTTTAACGTTCAAGCATACAAAGCTGGACTAAGCAAATTAAAGAGACGGGGTTATTCTCTTTCCAGATAGAAATGCAAGTTTGCGAGCAGGCTGGAAAGAGATGGTGACCAGTGCGCTGGTGTTGGCTGGGATAGAGTTAATTGCGTTCATAGTAGCTTGTATGGTGCGATGGTTTGGATTTGTGCCCAAAACGGTGCTTGTAACGCACCCATGTTTCAGCTATTGCTGAGCAGTGCTTGCACAGCGGTCAAGGCCTCTTCTGCTTCCCAGCCTGCTCTGCCATCGAGTGGGCTGGGGTGTGCAGGAAGCAGGGAAGGGACACAGCCGGGACACCTAACCCCAACTGGTCATGGGGATATCCCACACCACATGATGCAGCAATAAAAGCTGCAGAGAAGGAGAAAAGAGGGACGTTCAGAGTTATGGTGTTTCTCTTCCCAAGTAACTGTCACATGTGATGGACCTCTCTCCTGGAGACGGCTGAACACCTGCCTGCTGATGGGAAGCAGTGAATGAACAATTCGTTTTGCTTTGCTGGCACACGAGGCTTTTGCTTTACGGACTAAACTGTCTTTATCTCAGCCCACAAGTTTTTGCACTTGTACCCTTCCGATACTCTCTCCCACCTCAATGTTGGGGAGTGAGCGAGCAGCTGGGTGGTGTGTAGCTGCCTACCGGGGTTAAATCACAACAGCCAGTGGAGAGAAGCGTCGTTTATGTTAGCATTTTTTCTCAGTTACCGTAATTCTTACTATGCACCAGTTATGAAAAATATCATATTTAGGCAAAAAATCTCTACAAAACTGAAGTTAAATGATGATAAAATACGGTATTTACTTTCAGTATGACAAAATAATTATAAGGTTTAATTTGTTTTCAAAACAGCATTACCTTTAAATTCAACAGATATTCACAGGCAGCATAACAAATGCCAATACCTTCTTCAGCACTGGTACCTCTGCCAAGTTCATCAATTATGATGAGTGATTTGTCATTAGCATTTTGTATGATGTACGTTATCTAGGAAAATATTGAATGTGTTATCATTTCTATAAATGCATTTTTTTAAAAACCCCAAAAGGAATACTGTTATTCAGATGAAACTTAATACAGAAATTTTTAAAAAATCTTGTCAGACCCATAAATTTTACCTTTTCACAGCTTTTGAATAGCTCTCAATTCTAATCAAGCAAAGACATACTACAGCACTCTTTCTCTTTTCCATTGAAAAATCCTATCAGTTTGGGAGAGGGAATTGAGAGGGCTTAGGCTCTTACAAATAATCATTTAAGGTCTAAGAAATAACAAAACATTAAAAATAGTGTCTAACAGAGCACTGATTTTTACTCATATTGGGGTATCTTTTTATTTAAGATATGCCTAGTTTTCTGTGGTTTATCATCAAGGTAACAGATGAAAGCTGAATTTTTGATTACTTTTCAAAGCACAAAAAAAAAGTGGAAATATACTAGTAAAATTTCTATTAGCTTGACAGTAAAAACAGTCCTTGGACCCTGGATTGGCTATGTTTAATACCTCTTTCATTTCTTTCATGAATGTTGATGCATTTGTTTCTATATCATCATCCATACCTATTCGAGTAAAAATTTGCTCTGCGATTCGAGAAGAACAATACTCTGCTGGGACGTAAGAACCTACAAAACAAGTAAAAGATGACTTTTCTCATATCAGTGTGACAAATGCCAATTTGCCTGCATATGTCAGTGGGGAAAAAAAGGCATCAGTTTTACACTTGGTCTTTATGCACTGTAGAGAATGCATCTTATTCTACAAAGTTTCATAAGATTATGTTCTACCACTTCTTTATAAGAAACATTATTATATAGATACCATAATTAAAGAACCTTCTCAATAAAAGCTTTAGAAATCATGTGCCTGAAGCTGTGTGTCAGTCTAAAGGGATGCAAAAATGAGAATGAACACTAGGATTAATTTTCTTTTCTGTAGCCATTGAGTTACTAATCCCAAGGAATATTAGTTTCCCCAAAACAAGACTATTGCCTTTATCATACTCTGAGGCTTGTTAGTTTTATTGAATAGAAAAGAACAGGAAACCTGCCAAAAGACTTTACAGTCTCCTTTATTCATATTAAACTCATGTTTTCGAGACCAATTCCTGAAGAACTTGCAGTTGTTGGAGACTGGGTACACAAACACATGGTGGACAAATTTTGTTCTCCACTGCTAAGTAGTTTCATTCTAGTAGAGTTAAGGTCAGTCTATTAAGGCCTTCCTCCTGTGCTACCAGCCTTACTTTTATCTCTAAGGTGAAAATAATGAGGAATTCCTGAGTATAGGGATGAGTCTCAGTTAGACTTTACAAATATTTGGTTTACCTCTATAATTTTAGTGATAGAACCTTGTGGTATTTATTACTACTTTTATTTGAGGTAGTTGATTATTTTACTTGGCTGCAAGCATGCTGCTCTACATAACTGAGGTATGCTCAAGTTTATCTGTTCCTTCTGGGTGACTAATACATACGTAGCCTGACAGGCATATGTCAAGGACACTCGCTATCAGTCTAGCATAAGGTGCTAGATCAGGTTAAGGTGCTCCAAAGAACTGCAGCATACAACTGTGCTTCTCCTGAAGACAGACTGGGGAGGCTTCCAGATACACAGACAGGGCCCCCTAAGTTTCCAATGGCAGACCCAAAACCTTGCAATAGCAACACAGGAGCTGGTAGCAGCAAAGGGACTAAAAATTACCTGTTACTATTTAGATAGAATCTTATTCTAGAAGCCAAATCATTCAACTTCATAAATATTTTTAGTAGAAAAAAATAACTGTGCTACAGAAGATTACTAATATGGTACACTCTTACTCACCTATCTGTGCCATAATTTGACAGAGAGCAATCTGTTTTAGGTATGTTGATTTTCCACTCATATTTGGTCCCGTAATAATGACAAAATTGTTACCCTCTGTCAGGTATGTGTTGTTAGACACAGGTTTTTCCACAGCTATCTTTTCAAGAATGGGATGCCATCCCTGCTTGATTGCTAAAGTATCTGTAAATTCTGGACGAACTGAATGAGAAAAAGGATATAAAACATTGCAGAATTAGTATGGAAACCTTTACGTTATTAAAATAGTGCATTTTAAAATAAAGTAATTCTTACACAGCAGAAGTCAAACTCTGTGGTCTGATTCCCCAATTTTTACTGTCCTATCATGGGCAAGACTCACATGCAGCACTTGGGAAAAATTACCAGCCATTTTTAGGTATAGATTCTGATTGTCATGCAAGTCTTGATGATTTATTACTACAAAAAACCCAGAATCCTATAACTAACACTTAATTTCTAAATTAATATTCTGTGTCTGTGTTCTGTGGTAAGCAAGGTTGGACTCCAGTAATAAGAAAAGTACAAAGAGTGAAACTTGAAAAGTAATTAAACCAGAAAGCCTGAAATCCAGTTTCATAGCCAATGTATTTTTGATAATTTATTTTTATACTGCTATCAGCATATAAAGTACAGGGGTCATGAACTCCATTGCTACTACAAATGTACCCTACTATATCAACACCGGAAACAAGGAAGTAGTCTTCCTTCTATTTTTGTTATATTTTATCATATTGATTATTTGGGTGTATACTATGCCTACATAGATCCATTTGATACAGGGACTATCTGTATTATTTCTGTCAGAATACAGTTCTTTTCTAAATGTATTCCATATAAACCTCTTCCTATTCCTCTCTGTCTACCTCAACGGCAGTACCCCAGGCTGACAAAGAAGGGTTGTTAAATTTGGTGGTCTGTTTAAATGGAGCAGGCTTCAAGAAGGAAGCACCAAAACATTTTTGCAGATTTAAACATTGGGGAACTCTAATTACCTGTTACGGGTTTTACTCATTTAGTGATTTAGATGACAGAGTCAAGTGGCAAAGGGGGCTGAAAGCTACAAATAACGGTCCATTTCTTTTGGTGGATACACCTTCATGCCTGGCTGTGCAAACTTCAGATGTAGATCTATGGGAAAAGCTAAGTGGCTTTGCTCTTGCTATTACCGCTGAAGAAAACTTGTGCTCTGATTCATTTGGTGGGAAAAGATTGTGACGCCTCAAACGTGTCAGTTACTGTTCAGTTACGTACCAATTCATGTGCTATGACTGGAATCATCAGTACATGAAGATTCACAGTCCATACTGCAAAGTAAACTGATCCTGCTCATGAACAGGAAATTACATAGCAGCATCAGTAATGATGAGCTACTACATCTCCTGAGATGGCTTCCAGATCTGATTTAGTATCTACATCATATTGTACTGCAGGTAAATATCTCAGGTCAGCATTAACTGAAGATAATGTGCTGATCTGTACATTGCAGAACTGGGCTAGGGAAGAAGGATGAACAAGACACAGGTAAGCACATGATCCTGGATTGCTTAGAAGACTCGACCTCCAAAAATGTCTAGAAGTGTTGCAGAAATTGAAGCAGATAAACAAAGGTAGCTATGTATTTTGTTTTACGGTATATACTTAATGTTGATGTGCTTATATTGTCTTGTGCCATTTTGGAACAGAAGTGTAAACTCAGAATGTTCACAGACTTTGTGCTTTTGAATAGAAAATGCTTAAAGTGGCTATCTGGAAAATACTGTGAAGGCTTACAGCAACTAAATGGTAAAATGTAATTTCAATAAATGCAGACTGGAAGAATATCAGCACAAAACTGGCAAGGAAAGACCAGAGACACTCACCTAAAGCCTACTGAGACCCAGAAAAACAAATGACATGGGTTTAGCAATTGGAGAACCAGACAAAATTGCCTGGATATTCTCCAACAGGAGCATCTTTATCTGGCCCATGATGGAATCAAAGAAGAAACATACCATAATCAGAAAGAGTGCAGGCATGGGCGAACGAAAGCAGCATATCCAGCATTGACACAATGTCAGACAGCTTGTATAGGCAATGAATGTGTTCATAGATCTCGTTCAATAGTTTACAGACTATTCTGAAATAAGACACTGGTTTAGTTGTTGCACAGCACATACTGTTACTTTATACAACTCACAGAAATAACACAAGTTAATAATGTTCATACTGCATACATTAGGATAGGAGGTTACTCATAAAATGCAATCACCTACGCCAGATGCAAGCATATGTATAAATTTCTTTGAAGCAAATTAAGATCTTATACCATCATGTCACATCAAATTCTGCTATCAGACACAAGATGCATAGCTCAGATACCAACAGCTCATAAGAAAGCTTCAGAGAGAGAATGAATTAAAAATATAGTTATGGAATCAAGTATGTTTTATTAACACATCAAATGCGACCTTAATTCCCTTAGGCCTTCATGCTAATAAAAACTCCACATGGTTTCTAGAATTTCCATACAATTGACGTGCAACATTACCCTTAGTAAGCCTTCTGAATTAGCAGAGCAACATGTCATGCAGCAAGGATAAAATACAGAAAGACAGTTGTACTGTAAATGCAAGGAACTGATTAAAAGTAACAATTCTGCATTACAAAACTAATGCATTTGCATCATTTTGTGTAGATAGTTCACTCATAAAGAGTTAATAAATATGATGGCCACCCTTATCGATAAATGCCTATATATGTGTAATCATTTAATACAAAACACACTTCATGATTTTTTGGTCTCAGGAAGTAAGACAAAAAGGTGCCCTGGCGACAAAGGATGCAGAGAAGGCAGAGTTACCGAACGCATTCTTGGCTTCAGTCTTTACTACTAAGGCTGGCCCTCAGGAATCCCAGACCCTGGAGGTGAAAGTCTGAAGAAAGGATGGCCTTCCTTTGAGGAGGACTGGGTTAGAGGTTAGGGAAACCTGATACCCACAAATCCATGAGCCGCGATGGGAGCACCCACGAGTGCCAAGGGTGCTGCCAGACGTCATTGCCAAGCCACTCTCCATCATCTTTGAAAGGCCATGGAGAACAGAAGTGCCTGAGGACTGGAAGAAAGCCAATGTCACTCCAGTCTTTTGAAGGGCCAGGAAGAGGACCCGGGAAACTACAGGCCAGTCAGCCTCACCCCTGTCCCTGGAAAGGTGATGGAACAGCTCATTCTGGACATCATGGAGAAGGACGTTTTACAAGGGCGTGTAGTGAAAGGACAGGGGGGAATGGTTTTAAACTAAAGGAGGGCAGATTTAGATTAGATATTAGGAAGAAATTATTCACAATGAGGGTGGTGAGGCACTGGCACAGGTCGCCCAGTGTAGTTGTGGATGCTCCATCCCTGGAAGTGTTCAAGGCCAGGGTGGATGGGGCTCTGAGCAACCTGGTCTAGTGGATGGTGTCCCTGTCCATCCATGGCACTAGATGATCTTCAAGGTCTCTTCCACCCCAAACCATTCTACGATTCTATGATCTCTAAGCCTGTAGAAGAAAAGCAGATGATCAGGAGTAGTCAACAAGGATTCACCAAGGGGAAATCATGTTTGACCAATCTGATAGCTGGCTATCATAGATGGCTATGATGACATGACTGGCTGGTGGATGAGAGGAGAGCAGTGGATGTTGTCTACCTTGACTTCAGCAAGGCTTTTGATGCTGTCTCCTGTAACATCCTTATCGGTAAGATCAGGAATTGTGGGTTAGGCAAGGTGGATGGAGAACTGTCTGAATGGCAAAGCTCCAAGGGTTGTGACCAGCGGAGCAGTCGAGTTGGAGGCCTGTAGCTAGTGGTGTCCCCCAGGGGTCAGTACTGGGCCCAGTCTTGGTCAATGTACTCATCAATGACCTGGATGAAGGGTCAGAGCGTACCCTCAGCAAGCTTGCCAGTGACATGGAACTGGGAGGAGTGGCTGATACACCAGAAGGCTGTGCTGCCATTCAGCAAGGCCTGGACAGGGTGGGGTGTTGGCCAGAGAGGAACCTCATGAGGTTCAACAAGGGAAAGTGCAGGGTCCTGCACCTGGGAAGGAATAACCCCATGCACGGCTACAGGTTAGGGGGTGGCCTCCTGGAAAGCAGCTCTGGAGAGAAGGACCCGGGAGTCCTCGTAGACGACAAACTAACCACGAGCAGCAACATGCCCTTGCAGCTAGGAAGGCCAATGGCACCCTGGTGTGCATTAAGAAGAGTGTGGCCAGCAGGTTGAGGGAGGTTCTTCTCCCTCTCTGCTCTGCCCCTTAGTGAGGCCCCGTCTGGAGTCCTGTGTCCAGCTCTGGGCTTCCCAGTGCATGAAGGACGAGGAGCTGCTGGCGAGAGAAATACTGGAGGGAGTCCAGTGGAGGGCTACAAAGATGATTAGGGAACTGCAGCATCTCTCCTATGGGTAAAAGCTGAGGGAGCTGGGGCTATTCAGCCCGAGGAAGAGAAAACTGAGCAGGGACCTTACCAATGCTTATCAATATCTCAAGGGCGGGTGTCAAGAGAATGGGGCCAGACTCTTTTCAGTGGTGCCCAACAACAGGATGAGGGGCAACGGGCACAAGCTAGAGCACAGGAAGTTCTGAGTATGAGAAAAAAATTCTATACTGTGAGAGTGACCGAGCGCTGGCACAGGCTGCCCAGAGACGTTGTGGAGTCCCCTGCTCTGGAGATACTCAAACCTGCCTGGATGAGTCCTGTGCAACCTGCTGTAGGCGAATCTGCTCTGGCAGGGGGGTTGGACTAGGTAATCTCTAGAGGTCCCTTCCGATCCCTACCATTTTGTGATTCTGGGAAGTACATTTAATTGCTTTGGATTATTTCTGTAAATAGCCATAACTTAACAGAAAGATAGCTTTAAGAAAACACGTAATTAGCTGTTAATTGGACAAAATAAGTGTAGTTAGCAAATATTAGGTTTAAATGGTCTTACAAGTAGGTCATGTGATATATTTCTCTCAGGGACTCCTGACATCTTTCATTCATTTTTATTAAATCTGCTGAAGTGAAGCTGTATGTGTTTTTCATTTTTGTGATCTACAGGAATTCAAACCAACAGTAAGAATTTGATGTATTATCAGAAACAAAACTGGTTTCTAAAAAGCAAACTGGGAACAATGGGGGGAAAAGGGGGAGGAGAAGAAACAATGCCTGGTTTCATTTTTCCCATATGGATTTTTATGAAAAAATATGAAATTTTTTTATGAAAAAATTCCCATATGTTTTTTTATGAAAAATCCATATAAGAGAATGCAATTATCAGCAAGATATACAATTATATTTACACACGACATAATTGCACATTTCTGCCTATATTAAGTATAACTAGAAATAGCAGTTATAAAAAAATACCAATTATACCTTAATTTGCTTTTTAGTTGTTGCTTAAATTACTGTATGTGCACTTTATTAATGCTTAATATATTTTAAAATATATTAAGTATACAAACATATTATGAAAACACATATCTAGTACAGATACCTTTGTAAATTCTGAAGGAAGTTGGCCATTGGGTAATGTTGAACAATCAACATTCATCTGGATAAAAAATCCACGAGTAGAGCTGAAACTTGTTTTCATTGGTAGGTTGTACTTTTCTGCAAGTTGTGTTATCATACCTACATACCGCAAATAAAGAATGGTCCCAAATTACATACATTCATGTGCATACACACACATACATGTTTGTGTTGGTACAAAGATGCAACAGTGACAATGTGATTCATAGGCGTTCAATGTGTCGGGTGAGTAACATGACAGAAGGCCTCAGAGGTGGGTCTCCGGGGAGTTATTTAAGTAACATATTAATGTAACAAATCTGGCTGTGTAAAGCTATTGGTAAAAAAATTCCAGTGGAGAATCAGATAAATTCAATTGGTCTTTAAAGACAGTTCATGCATTTGACCAACTCCCAGGTGGGCCTAACTTGGAAAGGAAAGGTTGCTCAAGCACTTAGTATCACTAATCAGCAGACAGAATATGAAGGGTAGACTAAGGACTCAGTTTTTAACCAGTTCATGACTCTAAGCAATCTTCCTCCCCCTTAAATCCATCTTGTTCCTAGCTGAGAAGATACCATATGTGGGAAACTTAGATGACAGAAGAATATGTACTGTTAAATCAGGGGAATTCTGAATACTGCAAAGAGTATGGTATTCCTATGAGAAGAAAGGATGGAGTTACTTAGTGGTGTTTCCCTGATGCTCATTGCTCTAAGCTTGCCCACTCTCATGTTACAACTGCTCACAACATTGACTCGTCATTTAGGACATTCAGGATATAGAACTATAGAATGGTTTGGGTCGGAAGGGACCTTTAAAGATCTTTTAGTCCAACCTCCCCTGCCACAGGCTGGGACATCTTTCATTAGACCAGGTTGCTCAAAGCTACATCCAACCTGACCTTGAACACTTCCAATGATGGGGCATCCACAACTTCTCTGGGAAACCTGTTCCAGCATCTCATCACCCTCATCATAAAAAACTTCTTCCTTCTGTCCAATCTAAATCTACCCTCTTTCAGAGTAAGACCATTCCCTCTTGTCCTGTCAATACAGGCCTTGGTAAAAAAGGGTCTGTCTTCCTCCTTCTTACAAGGCCCCTTTACATATTGAAAGGCTCCAGAAAGCCTTCTCTTCTCTGGGCTCTCCCAGCCTTTCATCATAGGAGAGGTGCTCCAACCCTCTGAGCAGTTTTGTGGCCTTCCTCTGGACTCACTCCAACAGCTCTATGTCTTTCTTGTGCTGCGGACCCCAGAGCTGGATGCAATACTCCAGGGGGAGGGTCTTACCAGAGCACAATAGAGAGGGAGAATCACTTCCCTCGACCTGCTGGCCACACTTATTTTTACGTAGGCTTGCATACAGTAGGCTTTCAGGGCTGCAAGCACACATTACCGGCCTGTGTTCAATTTTTTGTCCACCAGTACCCCCAGGTCCAGTACCCCCAAGACCTTCTCTGCAATCCATTAATCCTCCAGCCTATGTTGATACTAGGGATTGCCCTGACCTACAAGCAGGGCCTTGCACTTGGCCTTGTTGGACTTCAAGAGTGGGCACAGGCCCACTCCTGAGGACTGCTGCTAAACAGAAAGGTTACTAAAGCACAGTAACAGACATTACGCTTAAATTCCTTTCGTTCCTATCTTTCAACTCTTAATAGCTTGGCTACAAAGTAGTCCACTGATAGATCAAGACTGCTTAAAATATAAAGAACAGAACTTGGGTATTTTAAGGCAAGAAGCTAAAAGATTTACATGTTTTATGCAGAATGTTTCAGTTGGAATAATTATGTTACGTTACTTTAACTTTTTTGTACTTTTAGAGGATAAGGAGCAACAGAGTTATAGATGCAGGAATCACAATATAATTGTTCAACTTCATTAAAATTGGGTTTTTATCTACCAAAGGAGAATCTCAATATGTATCTCAAAAGTACTTCAGTTACTTAACAATGGCAATCAGTTTATACTAATACTAAATACTTTTAACATATGAGAAGGTTATAATACGTATGATTACACGGCTTCTATATGCCAAGTGCAGTGTACTTTGAGCTCCAAATAAAAATCTCGGTTTAGAAATACCTGCTATGTCATCGACAATTTCTGTGTATGTTCTACGAGCTATGTCAAGGAATTCATTGATGTTAGGCTTAACAGCATAGCATTTCTGGGTCCTCATGCTCAGACATCCTTTTGTGTACCTTGTATCGTCATTAATTACAGTTGTAATCTTTTCAAGTATAATTCCAAATCTGCAATATTAGTTGTATCACTAATTAGCTATGTAATACTTTACAGTTTTTATTTGCAATATCATCCCAAAATTACAAATAAGAGTATTACAAATAACTGAAGCAAATTATCTACTGTTAAAATGAAACACTAAATTTCAAGTCCATACAGTTGATTTTTGCATTATTATGGGGACTCTAGGAAACCACTACTTCTGTCTTGTCAGACCTATTTCTAATCGAGTACAGTTTATCAGCAACCGCTATATAATAGCTAACTTTCTGGTTTGCTTCTTTCCCTGTATTTGTTAGCTGAAAACTAGAATGTTTGACAATTACAGTCACCTTTTAGGCAAGAGAATCAAGCTAGACCTTTAACTAGAAATAAACAAAGATGCAACATCTTTAATCTTACAGACATTCTTATGAGAGTTTCTAACATACTAGCTAAAAGTATTACGATAAATACCTTGTATCTTCAAGAGAATTGTAATAAGCCTTTAGTAGCGGTGTGTTACAGCTTCTTAAAGCAGCCTATTAAAGATTTAAAACATGGACACTGTCATGGTTTAACCCCAAATGGTAACCGAATACCACACAGCCGCTCACTCACTCCCCCTTTCCCTGGTGGGGTGAGGAGGAGAATCAGAGAGAGCGAGCTCGCACGCTGAGATAAAAACAGTTCACCATGACAACAAAGAAAAAGCTAAAAAATATATTAATGATAATAATAATATGTAAGGATAATAAAATATATAACATTAATGATATGCAATTTCTCACCACCCGACAAATGATACAGCCCATTCCCAGCAGCAGTCAGGGAGCAGAGATTGCCCCACAGCCATCCCAGAACAGAAAGTTCCAGAGAGAGCACGAGGGAACAAACAGCCAAACGAACAAACAGGCCCAAACAAATGGGGGGAAAGAAGTAAATAAAGGAACAAGAAGGGAACATGAACAGAACATGAACCGAACAGAACAGAACATGAAGGGGGGGCAATGGCCGAATGGCCGACCCTCCCTCACCCCGGCCGTGCCGTCTCTGGCACGGAAACTCTCTCTGGCCAGTTGGGATCAACTCTCCTGGCTGTGCCCTCCCAGGTTTCTGCACCTGCACATCAGCAACACCCGGGAAACTGCAAAATGCC
Source organism: Podiceps cristatus (assembly GCA_000699545.1). Taxonomy (NCBI): domain Eukaryota; kingdom Metazoa; phylum Chordata; class Aves; order Podicipediformes; family Podicipedidae; genus Podiceps; species Podiceps cristatus. Next base: position 15,741 of record JMFS01114868.1, read on the forward strand.
CTCGATCCTTCAGCCGCACCAACCCCAGCAGCAGCTGGCACAGGGTTTCCCCCATGCTAAAGACAAAACTAGCTCTGTCCTGACTGAAATGAGGACAGACATGAACAGTCACTTCTTTTTGTAGCCCATTTAAAGGACTAAAATTTCTTAGATTCATTGAGGCTTATTAGCAGATGCATAACCATTTTACGTAATCTGAGCAGGAGTTTCAGTTAAATGTTTGTTAAAAAATAATTACGGAGGTAATAGTAGGAACCCAGTTCCTAAGAGTATTAGACTCAAATGCATACTTTCAACTGGCTTAAGAATTAACAGACTATGTTGGCAGTGGGCTTTTTCTGCAAGATACGCTATTTTTTTTTTTTTTTACTCGATGATCCTTATTGGTCCTTTCCAACTTGAGATATTCCATTCTATGTTCTATGAAATTTAATAAAATGCACTGTATAAAAGTAAGTACAAAACAGTCTGTACTTTATTTAAAAAAAAAAAAAAAAAAAAAAAAAAAAAAGACAGACAGCTTACTTTTAGAGGTTCCACAAGTTCTAGAGTATGCTTCAGGTAGATTAAATTAGTTATTTTTGATTCAGCATTTTTAACCTGTTGAAAAATTTTACAAATATTGGAGGTGTTTGTATGTCTGCCTGTTTAAAAAAGTACTTAAGAACTAGCAAAACTCATAGTGTTAACTGTAACAGGTTTATACTTTTAATGAAAATTGCTCATCTATTTTATAAGCTCACTTTGACAAGTCAATGTATAACTTCGTAAAAAAACGTTTACCTAAACTTTACATTGCCTACTGTGATAGTCTGCCCATCAGTAGCTAATATTTTTGTATGTCTGCACTGATAATGATTGACTCTGAGAACACTCTGCTTACCCAAGCCATGAAAACTTCTTTTAATCTTCTACATGTACATAGCTCTATACAAGCTCTACATAGCTTGTAGAATCTTTCAAAAATAATACATTATGCATCATTATTAAGAAGCATAGCCCTTTTCATAAATTCTGTTAAAACACAACATAACCCAATGTTGTTGATTTATCTTTGGTTAATATATTTATATCCTTAAACATCTGCCCACGTGATCAAAAAAAAAAAAAAATTAAATGTTTGAAAATTTTGCTTACAATAATGACTGCTCTTCAAAATGTTTTGTCCACAAATTCTACGTTGTTTTCTACTGCCCATTAACATTTATGATAAAAACTTTTGCTGCTGATATTAGGACATAGCATATGTACTGCATAGCATATACAGTACGCATGCACTGTGTGAGCGGATTTTAAGAAACCAACATAGATAAGCACATTATTTGGTTCCGAAGAAAATCTAGTGTCTGTTTTCAACATGAACGTAGGATTATGACCCTGTGTGAAGTCTCTTCTCATTCCCTTCTATATGAAGTTGTTTTCTGTAAAAGATAGGACTAAACAATGCTAAATATATGAACGGAAGAATCATAATCTGCAAATAAATATGGGTTCTAAGTCCCACAATGGAATTGGACATCAAAAGGACAGATGAGGTCGTATGTGAAGAGCTGGTATTTCATAATGGTACTGTTACCAAAATAGGTCTTACAGGAACTTTAACTGAGCTGGTGTTAAAAGTGGATCTTTGTACATGATGCACTTTAGGGTCAAATGGAGAAAATGAATGAATACAACCATAGTCAATAGGTCTTCTATATAACATATTTCTATATAAATGCAAGCCTATCCTTTACAGCATCTGAAATTAATTTGACCACAGTCACTCTGATATATAAAGCATGACGATTCAGAGAAGCTGGAGACTGAAGTCCTACAGATTTAAATGATATGACAGTGGATCAGCCCCAGTTTAACTTTTGTATTTCTTGGAAATTGATTTAAATTAAAAATACTGGTATCTTCTCCCTGTGAGAGAAGGAATCAATCTGTCACGTGCCTGGAACTTCATCAGGCACAGAATCTATTGAATATGTCCTTCAGATGGCTGGAGAGTTGTCTGGCTGAAAGGGACC
>KL283750.1:0-13001 GCA_000699545.1 Podiceps cristatus
CATCGAGCCATTGACTACTACCCTCTGGGTGTGACCACCCATCCAAATCTTTATTCAGGAAACAGTCCACCCATCAAATCCATAGTTCTCCAATTTAGAGAGAAGGATGTCATGGGGGACCATGTCAAAGGCTTTAGAGAAGTCCAGATAGATAACATCCATTGGTTAAGCTTAGGGTAACTTAAGCTAAGCTTAAGTTTAGCTTGACTACTAGAAGCAGTCTTGCCGTGGTGGCATGGAGCTTAGTACAATAAATATTTTGCAAAATATTTTTATTAAGTTTCTTAGTCTAGTTTCCCCCCAACTCCCCAAATAACTCTCTCTCAGCTTTTAATTTTGTAGTGATTCCTGTTCGCAGTTTTAACACGTACCCAGATCAAGCTGTTGCATACTATAATCTGCTAAATTTTCTGGCAAAGCTTGGCACTGTTCTTACATTTTACCTTTTTATTTATTTATTTTTTTTCTTACACTGACAGCACCAATGCTGTTTCTAAAAAGTAGAAAGAAACAGCACAAATTGTGAGGGTCAAATTTTGCTTTGGATGGGAACATGCTGTTCCCACTAAAGTCTATTAAAGCCAAGGTAAAAGTCTGATGACAGAATTTGCTTCCTAAGCAGAAAGAGGTCACATAGCAAACACACTTGATATGACCATGTGGAAGAAATTTGATGTGACTTGGACCATAGCTGGAGGGCACTAAAATTTACTTCTTGTGTTGTATGGAGTAAGAGTATTTTCTTATGTTTCCATTGGTAAGTCTCTGATACAAAAAGGAACTAATGCACAAATCGGTAGATGTTATATATAGAGTTCCACATTTGTCTCAGCAGGGCTAGAAGCCCTGAAGTTAGCATAACTTACTTAGATGGTGACAATTTTGTGATTTTTTCAGCATTTATGTCTTACTGGATTTACTACACCAACTGTACCTCTCACTTTAAAGTGTTGTAAATCTGTAGTAATTGCGCTGAGTTTGGAAGACTGCCAGAGGCATTTACAAGTCAAATAGAGGATTGGCCCCGATTAGCTGTTCACTGCTGTGCAATGTTCATTATGCACAAGACATTGAAAGCAATGGCTTGTCAGTTTTGAAGCGAGTTGAAAACACGAGGAATATTACCAGAGACAAAAGAAACAGCCCAGGCCATAATATCATTTTTATTAAGTCTACCACAGAAAATTGAGACAGACCATGTTGGAGTCACTGTAAGCAGAGTTGGGCATCTGGGCAGCTGTGGGAAGGGCTTTAGTGAAGATTTAGTGAAGATGTGGAAACTTCTAACACCATTTCGGAGATGACTGAAAGCAAATTTATAGGTACAGATGATGTGAGAAAAAAAGTAGAGGTAAAGAATACCCCCCCAAAAAAAAGACGAATAAAAATTTCTTGACCTGGACTCAATTTTCATCACCTTGGGAAGAATAGTGGTCTATTAAAAAAAACAAAAGGTGATGACGGTTACTAACAAAGCAGGAATATTTATTTTTAAAATCCTGTGACCTGAGAGTCACGGACTGATCAAGAGCTGCACAGGATCTGGAGCAGTGGGTCAGCACCCAGGCTGTGGGGAAACAGAGAGAAGAGAAAATACATTTAGACTGATGTGCTGAATTGTAGAAGGCTGTAAGCTACTGATGTAATTTCACTTCAGTGTAGAAATAGAGAATGCTCTTTATTTTTATTTTTATTTTACATAATTATGTATACTCCCAGGTTGAGGTTATTATGTATTTCTGGAGGTGCTAATCATTATTTTTTCTCTGTATGGAAAGTGAATTGAGGAGATATCATTCTTAATAGATCCCTTCATCTGTAGGAGTACTTAAAAACAAATAACATTACCAAGCCTACCTGAGATAGAACTGTGTATTTAAAAGCAAGTTGTGTTTACCTCCATTAATCTGATACATGGATATAGACATTGCGCTCTGAGTGTCTTTCTTCAGTAATACTGAGAAGAGTCCATGAATTAGACAGAATGTGGTCAATACTCACCCTCACAAGCCTCTTTCTCTCTAAAAGTTTCAGACTGAATTAATGGGTTTTCTTTCTCCTCTACTTCTGTCCACAACATGTTGTTTGTAATGAGCTACTACCCCAAACAGCTGTCTGAGAACACTCTCTTCCTTCCCTGACAGCATTCTACAAGCCTTTGCAAGTTACTTGCACTTTTTTTTTTCCCCCCCTATGCAATAATGTAAGTTTAGCTGATTTCAAATAGTGTAATTGCATATATTTTTATGGTTATTCTTTTACACTTTGAAATCCTTCTATTAATGAAAAACCAGAATGCAAAAATACCTTTAGAAAATGCATGGAGCACAAGCAGAACTGCATTTATTCTTTGCTGAAGAACAAAATTTCCTTTCCATTACCACAAAGCGCTTTCTGCCCTTGCATTGCCATGTCTAATAGCTCATTTTATGGGGCCTCCATTACCTGGTAACCCAAATCATTCACAACACTGTGCATTTGCTAAGTCTCCATTGCATTTACAGTTCACTTTGTAGTGTGTCAAATAGTGTTTCTCTGTATGAAAGCTAAAGCTTTTTTCATTTTTCTGTTAGTGCTTCTTTCTTCTTTGCTAGGAAGTGTGTTTACTTAAGACTAAGTTATTGCATTTGGAAATGGAAGTTAGTGAAGAACACTGGATTTGCTATCTAAGCTTATGTTCAAAGGGTCTTGGGACTCAGTTTCTTGTCTCTGGCCCCAGTTTAGATAAGCAATTCTAATGCCCTAAAACTCATGCCCTTAAAGCCACAGATGAAGTTGAGTATATGCTGTGTAAAGTACTTTTTTAAAAAGGGAGTTTAGGAAATAACAGAGAGCATATGCTTCAAAGGAAGGTTAATGGCTCCCTATCCCTACAAAAACGAGAAAGTCCACCTCCCCCACCCGCCCCATCCCTAAAGAAACTAGCCAGTAGTTTTGTAATAACTTGTGCAGAATTCCCTCTTCACTGCAAAAAGTAAATGGGCACTCTATGCCTAGTGTCTGAGGCTTTATATCACTTCAGTATTAAACAGAAAATGTCCAGTCTTAGGAAAGAGAGGATGATTTTTATCGCCCATCCCTTTTGAATATTTTTAATTGCAGGAGTATCTTATATTGATGAATTTCGCAATATATTGTTTAAAAGTATTTCTTATGATCAATCTGAAACCACACTTTTTTAAAATAATGTTGGATAATGCCTTGCTGTGTTCTTTACTGTAAGTTTTACATAGGTTGTTACTGTTCAGATGCCCAAAATTTGCTGGCTGTTTGGAATAGAATGTGCAGCATCCAGAATATAAAGTTGTGACTAATATTTGTCACCTGCATTTCGGAACATAAATCCTTTCACTTCTCAGAACACTCTGGCACCTTGCAGTCCAAAACCAACAAGCTACTTGGCCCTTCAATGCATAATTTGAAAGCCAGTGCTGTAAGTTTGTTAAAATCTGGGGAGCTGCAGTGAGTCACAAGAATAAATAGTACTTGGAATCTGTTAAATAGTCATTAAAAGTTAATTGATACAAACGTTAATATTTTCTTTGAGTTATTCAGCATGTAGACTTTTATTACTGACAATATTCACTGAGAAGTAAATGCAACGCTGAATGCTGTTTATTCTTCAATAATAGAAAATCTTCTGGTAAGGTATGTGTAGGGACCAGACGTTTTGACTTGAGACAGGTGGTAAAAAAAGAAAAAATAAATGATTTATTTTCTTTGGGTTTATCTCAAGCCATCCCATATGTCTGTTGAGTACAATGACAGTAGGATCAGGTGCATTCTCTTTTAAATCAGCCTTCAGCATCCTGAAGTAACAAGTGGGCAATACTTTTTCTTCTCTAATGAGAAAAAAGGCAGAATTTGCTGTGTGAGCAAGATGGTAAATAACTTTGAGTCAAAAGAATGTGGGAAAACATTTGAAAATCTTCAAGAACTTGGTATGACATTTTCAAAATAGTTATCACCTTTTTCAGAGGTGCCAAGAGGCTTTCTTGTGCCTTTTTTTGGAAAGAGAACCTCTTATTGTTTACTTTTGGAATAGGCATATTTATTGTCCAGTGTTATATTTAAAAGCAGAAGTAAAGAGAATGTAGAAATGGTTGAACATCCTGGAAAACAAGACACTTTGTATCTAGTCAAATTAAAATTATCAGGTTGACCTTAAAACGAAATTTTGCTCGTCCATATCAAAAACACCCCAATCATTTGTCCACCTCTATATGTAAGCCAAAGCTTTTAGTTGTTCGCACTTTTATTTCTTTTGAAGACAGCCTGATGATGACAAAGCCCAATGAACTCAGGAAGTCACAACTGGGCTTTTAGTGGATATGATTGATTTAAACCATTACAATAATGGTTGGTGATGAAAACTTTTAGGCAACAAATAACACATCTTGCCAGATGACAAATAAAAGTGACTGTGGTAGGTAACCACAGAGTAATTCCATCCTAATAGAGAAAATGGATTCAGAAATGAAATAAAAGACAGCAAAAAAACCCTGATTACAAGACAACTTATATTTTCATTTGGTTTCATTTTAGTGAGACACATTTACTTCTAATATGACCTTTTCAGTGATGAATGCCACTTCCTACACTTTCCTTTCCATGTCACAGTGTCCATCTGCATCATGTTAGAAAGAACACCATATAGTTTTGGCAGTATGCTTAGAAAAATTTTCAACTAAAAGTGAAGAATTCAACAGCACATCATAAACAAAGATAATCCTTTTCCCTGCACATGTTCTCTCTCCAGTGTAAAAATGACATTTTTCTTTACCTCTGTTTTTATGGATGGGAAAAGAAGGTTTTGAATTAAGATGGGGTGTGCTACTTTAATAAAACCATCCTTATCATCCAAAAGTTAGTATTTTTGTTTCAGACAGGTTTGTGAAAATTAATTCACTCATGTCTGCATAGCACTTTAAGATTCCTGGGAAAGAGAATGATAGAAATACAGAAAAAAAAAAAACAACCAAAAAACAAAAACCACCAAAAAATATGTGCTTTTTATGCCAAAGTGAAAAGGAACTGCAGAGGTGACTTTTAAAAAGAGCCTCTTTGTTTATAGAGTGGACATTGAATCAATTATTCTAATTACTTTGCAAGTCAGTCTCTGAAATAGGATGGTGGGATAGGATATCGCAAGGTTCAGTTTTCACTATCAAAGCGTATATCAAAGTATAAATTACAGTTTAGGAAAATGCATGGGCTGAGATATTTATCTCTAAAGTAGATAATCTTGGCTTGGATACTTTTGAAGTTTTTACTGGACTTCCAATGTAGGAAAAAGAAATGGAGAATGAAATAAAAGAGACAGACCTTATGGAAGTGGAGACTGCCTGTCAGTGTGTCATGGGCCAAAAACTAGTGACAGCTGGAACTCCTTCCTGAAAATCTGAGAACTGGGATAGTCTGGGTAATTGTGATTTTCGTATCCTCCTATCTTGTCCCAGTGCTATACATTTTGCAAATAAAATGCTGGACCATTTCTGGAGAATCTATTTTGAGGATAAACCTGATCTGACTGGGCACCATGGGGGCTGGTCATCTGGGACAGAACAATGTTCATGGGAGGTGACCTGCTCTTGTTTACAGACATCCAGGAGAGATGTGCCATGTTGTGTGAGCTGGCACAGACAATCACAAAATCATTGATGAAGTGGAAAAGTAAATTTAGTTTTTGTTACCTCACCAATTGGGAGGTCCCCAAAGCAGGACCCGGGCAGATGCACACAAGCGGGGACACGGGCACCATGGAGCTAGGTCCATGCTAGAGGATCAACCAGCCTGCTGCTTTCACCTATATTTCAGGGGTTTGTGCAGACATAGTTCACCACTGTGCTTTGATCTTTCCCACAGCAGGGCAGGGATCTCATGTATGTTCAATACCATGTCTCTCTCACAGGCTTATGTTATCAAAACACAGATGTTCTACTTGTCCAACACACAAGGCAAAACAACAATTACTATGATACATGTGCTTTTCTACACCTCAGCTGCAGATCACTTGAATGTGTTTATAATTATCCTCACCAATCTTCCGTTCTTTTCCCACACTTATGTCAAAGTTTCATCTTTGAAAGGTTTCTAAGCTCATTCAAACAGTTGAGGGCAGGCTGGTGGGTTTCTGGACCCCACTCATACCTGGAGGCAGCTTCTTGTGAAGGGTCTCGGCATCGCCTGACTCTGCACGTTGTCCTTTGTGTTTGAAAGTTATAGTATTAGTAGTTTTGCCTTCATGACTGTCTGTGAGACCTAGTGTGTTTTTGAGCGCCGTATTCTGGAATGAGGTCAGGAAAAGCTGAGTGGAATAAGACTTGTTTTGCTCAGCTCAGCTGAACAGAGTCTTTAAATCAGCTCCTCCTGGGACCCAATGTCATCGTTTTGTAGGAGGCATCCACAGTCAGTGACTATGCTCTGTTCTCCATCCTTTCCCCTGAGACAGGATGGACTCAGTACCTGATTATTAAGCATTATTAGGATTATTTTTTTGTTATGTTGCTAGAGACTGGCAAATACTTTTTCCTTTTTTCTTGTGTTTGAAAGGCCTGTGTACATGGAGAACATCCCTGCTGCATGGCAGTGCACATGGGAGCTAGTTTAAGGCTCAGGAAAAGACAGCAGAATGTCCCATTTTACTGCAAACTCCAGAAAAGAGTTTTGGTTTCTTTTTTTGTCAGGGAGAACAAAATACATTGCCTGAGACTAGAAAGTAATGCAGTAATAGAAATGGTGTACTACAGTAATAGATCTGCAACTCTCCAAAAAAAAAAAAAAAAAAAAAAAGAGGAAACCGGTAATGTTTTGTGTTTAGCAAAACAAGTTATATTACTGTTGGTTTAGACTTCTTTCCTCCTGTCTGCAACTATAACAGTCTTAAGAAAACCCGAGAACATCTATTTATTATTTAATAAACTTTCCTGCTTCCTCTTCTCTACTGATTTAATATTATTAAATAATTCCATTCCTGGACCTTTACTCCTGATTTATATCAAGCTAAGCAAGAAATAAGGAAGCCAAGATCTTGGTGGAAGATAGGAAATGTAAATTGCTGCCAGTTTTCTGCTGAGATAAGTCTGAGAGGTCAGGAGGTTATCAAAGAAATGGCTTGACCGTGTAGAAGACAAGGCTGGACAAGTCAGGCTTGACCTGGACCTTACCTGGAACTTGCTGACCCGACAGACCAGCTGTCAAAGGTTTGGGAAAGGTTTGTGGGAAGGCAGGCACTTAGATGGGCAGAGACAAGGGCTTCTGAAGTGCTGCCTTTCAAGAAGGTGAATGGGAGGGCTGCTCTCCCTCTCCTAGTGTGTGTACAACATTTATTTCCTCCTCCTACTGGTATGTCAGTAGCTCAGAAGGTGGCTCATTGCCTTGGCTGCTTGCATCCAGCTGTGCCCTGTTGGGGAAAAACATAAAGAAATATAAACCTTTAGAAGTTAGGAGTAACAGGGTTTTGCCCTACTTCCAACCAATGTATTTTTTTTAATGATTAAAAATATATTAAAATTATTTTCCTCATTGAAAAGTTATAACTTGATCATAACTGTCTAATCGATGCTGATCATGAAAATGAGCAAAAAATTATAACCTATCTTAAAATATGTAAAGCTTCTGTTACAAGTCTTGCCGTCAGTTTATTCATCTGCAGCTTGCATTTTTTGTCTCTGAAGGTTCAGAAGAAAAACAACTCTTTCATTCTCCTCAGACAGACTTACCTCTTTTAAAATTCAGAATTAATCCATTTATGTAGTTTGTGCATCAGTAACAGGAATGACACGCCTGTGCTCTGCAGCGCAACTCCTTTGACATCTTACAATTCCAATTGTGTAATGATGTATCTGTTAGGAGGATGAAAAGCAGAAGTGTGCCACAGGGAGTGAGAAAGATCTGCTGACCTGGAACCAGTCAAATCTGTCGAAGCATTTAGACTGAGAACTTAATAAGCCAGGAACACTACTTAACAAAGCATAAATTAAAACTTGGGAGAGATCAATTTATTAAATGGCAAGGCCTGTGTAGAGCATCTGCAATTCTTACATTAAAAAGCACTTTAACACTCATAAAAATGAGGCATGTCTCAAAGCAAGATCTAATGGCTTTTGAAGATTCATAAATTTCAGCAATAGTGCACTTTTGAGCACCCGATGAACTTAAGCTGTACAAATACAGTATATTTCCATTAAAATTCAGTGCCCACGTAGGTGGCAAAGGAGAACTATTTTTTTACAGGTCCTAATTTGAGTATGTGAATTGCAATTTCCTTTATTATGATTGCAGTTAATTTTTACTAACAATTTGCAATTTATGGGAAGACAGAAACTGATATTTATCATGATCTGGAGGGTGGAGTTTGAACCTGTAATGCTTCATGAGTTATAGCGCAAAGATTTCATTTCGGGCTGCATCATTTTGGGACCATAATCTTGGGTTTAGCAGAGACGTAAAACCTTGGTTTGCTATTAGCAATAGTATTGTTTTTATTGACTCTCATCTACTATCAGACACCCAAGATTATTGCACCCATTTTTAAAAGGGTAAGGATGACCCTGGGAACTACTGACCTGTCAGCCTCACCTCTGTGCCTGGGAAGGTCACAGAACAGATCCTCCTAGAAGCTGTGCAAAGGCACATGGAGGTCAGAGGGGTGACTGGAGACAGCCAGCACGGCTTCACCAAGGGCAAGTCCTGCCTGACCAGCCTGGTGGCCTTCCACAATGGAGTGACTACATCAGTGGACAAGGGCAGAGCTACTGATGTCATCTATCTGGACTTCTGTAAGGCCTTTGACACAGTCTGCCACAACATCCTTCTCTCTAAATGGGAGAGATATGGTTTGATCAGGGAGCTGGAGCACCCCTCTTATGAAGAAAATCCAAGAGAGTTGGGGCTGTTCAGCCTGGAGAAGAGAATGCTCCGATGAGACCTTACTGCAGCCTTTCAGTACTATAAGGGGGCCTGTAAGAAAGATGAGGAAAAACTTTCATCAGGGCCTGCTGTGATAGGACAAGGGGTAATGGTTTGAAACTGAAAGAGGGGAGATTTAGACTAGACATAAGGAAGAAGTTTTTTTACGATGAGGGTGGTGAAGCACTGGCACAGGTTGCCCAGAGAGGTGGCAGAAGCCCCATCCCTGGAACCATCCAAGGTCAGGCTGGACGGGGCTCTGAGCACTCTGATCTGGATGACGATGTCGCTGCTCATGGCAGGGGGGGGGGGACTAGATGGGCTTTAGAGGTCTCTTCCAACCAAAACTGTTCTGTGATTCTGTGATGGTCTCAGGTAGAAAGATGTTTCCTATCCAGTAGCATGTAAGCATGGCAAAGATCTTAAAAGACTGCTATATCACTCTAAGAGCTTCTAGAAGGCTATATTGTCATGCTAGCTTGTAGACGAATCTCATACAATAATTTTAAAAATAGTTGGTACAATCATTGGGGCTGTGCTTTGCTTTACAATCGTATGAAATCAGCACAATTTGTTTTCTTCTCCTTGGTTTTGGTGATGTGAAATAGTTACACTGATGTTATTTGGCTTACAATGGAATAGAATTGGCCACATGGAAAAGAATAAGGATTTGCATTAGCACAGTTTCATGCAAATAAGTGTGGTCTGAAAGGGCAAAGGATGATCTCTTATCTAAATCTAAGATATTAGAGCTATTGGCCCTGCAGTAATACCGCTGGACAGGTTTCTTTACAGGGGGTAATTGAAAAAAAATCCTGTTATACTTGGGAGGGAAAAGATTTTTCCATACTTTTTATATAGTTACATATGTACGTATTACATGTGTGTAAATACACATACATACATAAATACACATAGAACACACGGACATTTTACTGATAGCTGGACAAAAAGACCATGATATTTTTTTGAGCAAAGCCAGTAGTAGTCTACCTTTTCTGTAAGGACTTTCCTTTACATTCCTGAAGGAGACATGTCTTCTTTTGATTTATTAGGAAAGGATTATTTCTGATAGAACTAGAGAAGTGGGACAATAAATATTTTTCTTCAGACAGCCATTCCCATCTATCTGCTTATTTTGTTTACAACACAGCTGCTGAAATAATAATGAGAGCACCTGGACTGAAAATTTAAAACAAAACATAATCCATTCTTTATTAACCGATATGCAGTTTGTTTTGTTCAGTGTATAAGCTTTACACCTTAGCAGTGCAAACAAGTCAGTATGGGTATGAATTTCCTTTCTTCTGCGCTCATTGGGCTCACCTTGACTAACACGTCTAATGGCTTGGAAGAGAAAATGGTTTTACCGCATTGTTCCTGCTTTGTTTGAGATTTCTCTCTAGGACATACAAAATCCTGTAAAAATTCCAGGTCTTAATCCAATTGCATTCTGTGGATTGTGGTGCCTCATAGCACCATTTGCCTCCAAACAATTAGTGCTTTGTACCTACAGTGGCTGCCTCTCCCTGCCTCAGCCTTGCTCTGGTGCTCATCCAGAAAAATCATATGTGACAAGCCCAGATCTTCCAGCACCGGAGGATGACTGCAATCTTTAATTACTGATGGAAAGTGTTTTCACTGAGAAGTGACATGTGGCTTCCCTCTAGTTGTTGGGCGTAGCAGGGAGAGGGAGCTTGAGGGGCGAATCTGCTGCTGGCTGAGGGGCAGAAGGAGAAAAAGACCAATTAAAGAAGAATGGAGGGAGAGTCTGGAGAAAAACACTGTTGCCTGCATTTATAACCAAAGAATGTCTGGTAATGCTGGTTGCTGGTCATTACTGGGGATTCTGGATGTTAGAAGTAAACCCTCACTAGACTTTATCATCTATCTAAGATTAATTAGACTAACATAATTTGCAGTTGCAACACACACATAAGTGCTGTTTGTGTGCAGCCGATTCCTTCAGAAGGAACGTGTCAAGTATGCCAGGATCAGTCCAACTGCAGTGATCCAGCCCAGCTGGGGGTCACATTTTCTGGCTGCATGAACCCATTAAAACTGGAATGCCTTGGAAGGGAGGAAGGTGAGCCTTCCCTCTGCACAGCTGCACAAGGGGTAATAACTTCACAGGGATATGGCAAGAGTTAAATCATTACATTTCCAAAGTGTTTCAAAAATTTTGGACGAGAGTTGCCGTAGGAGTGAAAACGAAGTCAATGTCACGCTAATGCTGTCCAAGCTCCACAGCTCAGGAAAATCTGGAGATGAAAAGAGTTTTTGGAGTTGGTTGTTGTAAGTGTGTGTTGTACCCAGGAGATCCTGTTCCTGGTGCTTAACATTAATGCGTTTACTTTACAGTAGTTTATATCTTGGGTACCAATGAAAAACTAGCAAAGAAGAAAAGCAATGTGCATGTACCTTCTTTGATACGTACTCATATAATTAATCATTTTATGCAAACTGAGGAAATTGTGCAGAGAAGGCGCAGTTACAGAAACAGGAAACGGGCCATTTTAAGAGGTCTTTGTCGTGCTTTTCCAGTGTGTGGGGGGTGACTTTAAATGGGGAAGCCTTATTATATTAATAACTCAGGAAACAGTAAATAAATAAAACGTGAGACAGTTAATCTAAATTTAAGTGACAGGGCTTGGATCCAACTTTGGAGCATAACACAGGAAACTCCAAAACATGTAGTGCTTTTTGCAGAGGAAGTTTATCTCGGCGTTACCATCTGGCAGTGAAGGACGGGGGCCCTCGGGGCTGATAGTTTATGCAGCCACAGCGGTGCAGATAGATCCAGTTGGTGACTGAGGTGGGGCTCTGTCCTCCGCTCACCAAAGCTTGCGACAGGAGCTGTGCAAGCTGAGGAGGTGGCACAAAAGTCTAAGGGTTTTCTAAGAGTTCCCAAGCTGATTGTCACTTATGGGTTATTTCACTTTCCAGTGAGGGGAGACCGAAGGGAAAAGAAATCGGTTTGAGTGATGTGGCCTCTACTTTTTCTGGATGTGGCTTGGACCTTCCTTGGTTGTACACTACTGCAGAGAACTTTATGCAATTAGTCAGTCATAACAATGATCAGGTATTTTAAGTTCTGCAATGACAACACGTACTGACAACTGCTCTTGTTCATGTGCTTAGAACAAAAATGATGAATGCTTAATGTAATAGCTCAGAAATACACATTTATCACACTTCATTTCCTATGAACACGTTGTTTTTAATGAGACATTTTTTTATGTATCACAAAACAAAAGATGAAACTTGCTATAAAAGACCCACCTGTAACGTTCAGCATGAATGAATGTTAGCTAGGGCTAGTAATTTCTGAAAGCTACTCACAAGTATAATTAAACTCTTTAAAGTAATGACTCCCAAAGGAGTAAGCTACTTTAAAGAGGAAAGTGATTTTACACTCACTCCTCCTATTTAAGAAGTCTCAGGTGTATTTTATAACCCTTCCAGGCTGTTCTTTATCAACGGGCCTTGTGTAATCTGGTACTGTTCAACTGATCAACATCTCTGCTCTCAAATTTATATATTAATTTGTTAACAGACTTTAGGTTGAAATCTAGTTATTGACCAAGTGAGGTGGTTCAGATGTTTTATTATTTCGGGATGTCCAGCTGGCATGTCCTGAATATCAGTATAGTAATGGGGTTCCTGAAAATAATAGGAATGGCATAATACATAAGAGTAGTAAAAAGACCACTAGAGGCCAATATGGCTCCCTTAATGAAATTGTACGGTATGGATTTTGTAAAATATTTAATATTTTGCAAGAATGTCATTAAAATAGGTGTGTTTAAATGAAGGGAAAGGTAGTAGATTTCAAAGACTTAGCTTTTAGTATGCAATTTCTGCAGTTTCATCAACTTTTTCAACTGATGGCTGTGTCAATCACGTTTGTCTTTCGTCTCTGAATTTTCTGAATCAACTGTCCTTGTCCCCAGCTTGGGGATTTTTTTTTTTAGTTTGATATTTCTCCAAGAGAAAAAATTAAGTTCACCTTCTCTTCTGCTTTGAAATTCTCAGTGAGCTCAAATTTGTTATGTCTCAGCTTCAGACACAAGCAGCAAAGTGCTGTGGAA
>KL283751.1:402-19391 GCA_000699545.1 Podiceps cristatus
GGGGCTTTGGCAGATCAGCTTGTTGCAGCAAGCCGGTTTAGGGGTTAATGGGTGCTGCATAAAAAGCATGCCCTTGGAAGTTTTAAAACACGTTTCTTCTCAAAAGTTACGATGCCTCCCACCGTGCCCTTTCCGTGCCATCCAACCGAGCAGTCAGCTGCAGCGCTGCCCTTGCCCCACCTTCCCAGTTTGCATTCATGTCCCTTTTCCCCCCATTTTTTTTTTAATTTATGGGGTTTTTTTTAATTTCACTTAAAATGTTTGTAAGTGCCCAGTTAGCTGAAACTTCATTACCCAGAAATGGCACTAAAAGAAGAAAAAAAACAAAACAGACTTTTCTGCCTTTGGAAATAAAAATGTTTTGGCTGCCAAAGAAAAGAAAAAGTTACACCCATGTAAAGCTTTCACTTAGGAAGAATTAATACAGCCAACTGTTTTTGGATGGACTGCCAGCGAACTATAGTATTAAAAAAAAAAAAAAAAAAAGGAAAAAAAAAGAAAAAAAAAAAAGAAAAAAAGAAAAAGAAAAAAACATGAGAAAAGAGGAGGCCCAAGCCCTGCCCTCTCCTATTAGACTCACTCCAGTTTCTAGCTTCTGCTGGGTTCCTGTTCAGGGGGAAATCCTCCGTCACCTCTGTCTAGACTACTCACCCGATTTTTTACTGGAAGAAGTGCTGAAAATTTATATGCTCAAGAAGCTGAGGTACAGCTTCCAAGAGTATAAGCCTTTCAAATCGTACATGCTAGAACGCACATACAAGCTGTATTTTATACACTTACAATATTTTATATATGCGTATCTATAGCATCAACCCTAGTGAAACCCCCTGCTATGCTATTTCCCTGCTGACCATCAATTCAAACCTTCCCATCCACAAAATGCTTCAGAAAAATGCCCCTTTAAAATAGTTAAAAGTCGCATGTGCTATTCCTAGCATGAATTACTCTACATACGATGGGATTCTAGCTTTATCCCAGACGCCTCCCACAGAGCCAGTTAAGCTAAAGATCTGTCCAGAAGGACATATAATCTTGCGTATAATCACTGCTGAATACGTAGCCATGCTATCACAGCTAAATTCCCAGCCTGAATAATTAGAGATTTCATTCCTCTATCGTCCAACTGCCGATTTCATTACAGACTCTATGAATGTCTCTCCTTTAACCTCCCTTCTAATTATTAGGAATAATTAAGCAATGATGATGCAGAAGACAGAAATAAGAGGTTAATCACAAGGGAGTGATTTTTTTTTTTTTCTTTTAAAACAAGTCCCATGCCAGCGTTCATACTCATGAGCTGGTATTTTCACAACTGCCCATCAATAACATAGGACAAGGGGGAAAAAAGAAAAAAAAAAAGAAGAAAAAAAGGGGGAGAAATCGGGCTTTGTTGTTCCCCTTGGCTTCAACGCTGAGAAGCGATGCTGAGTGCACATCTCATTAGCTTGCTTTAGCCTGCGCTAAGTAAGAGGATCTGCTTCGACACCTCCCCTCCTGTTGACTTGCAGTGCAACAGGGACACTCCGTTTTGCTGCCTCAACATAAACGACTTGTATTACAACGCGGCGCGGGGCTGGCAGCGGCTGGACTCCATTACTCGTTTCACATACTCGCTTTCCTGCAGCGCCGAGCATCCCCCGCCTCGGCGCTGCAAAGGGTCTCGCTGCTGCTCTCTCATCGTTCTGTGCTTTCTGCTGGCCACCCGCTCCCCACACTGAGAGCTGAGGGATTTTAATACGAACTACATCAGCTACTCAACCCTTTCTTCTGGACAAAGTGGGGAGATAAAGAGGATTCTCGGTATCGGACACAATTCTCTTCAGCAAATGAGCTGAAGGAAACACATTAAAATGCATCGCTTGCAGTTAAAAGCATGCTGATTAGAATTTTTCCACTTAAAAATAATTTAAAAATTCAGCTCCTGAGGATGTTTCTTTTCCTTCCTCCAAGATTTATAAGTTTCAAATTCTGAACAATCATTCTGAATAATTTGCCCTGAAACTCCTCACAAACTAGGACATCTCAACTATATTCAAAATCCTCAAGTGTTGCTCTAACTTGCTTATCAAACGTCTGGTTAAGAAGGCGGTGGAGACAATCAGTCTATGCACTGGTGGCTCAAGTATCACATGCTGTTGCTCAATTTCATCTTTTTTTTTTTTTTTTCCCCCCTAGTTTCCTTCAAAAAAAGGACAAGCAGCTGTTCCAGCAGACAGCTCCCGGATTTCCCTCGATGTGCGTCAGTGGTATGATGCATGCTGCTTCTCAATCTGGCGGCCATCCTTCAGACAGAAGGATGTAAAACCATGGTCATATCTAAGCTACTGAAAATTTTGGACATAATCTGAGAAGTAAGCCAGACAGGCAGCTTTCTGTGTTTGCACTTTCTAAAAATGAATCATGAAAAGCCACGACACTAGATGGAACAGTTTATGCCAACCAGTCAAAAATAAAGCCAAAGTAGAACAGCACTGCTAGCATTGCTCCACTGTGTCATTTCACATTTAGGACGGTCTTACAAGCATTTGCAGAGTCCTAAATCAAGCCATGAGTACCAAACTGGACAGCGTGTAGACACTCACCGACACTGCTCAGTGAAGCAGTGGGGCGAGCCTCCAAGCTTTGCCTTCCTACAGCCATTTTCTCCTAAGTGCCTTTTAACAGCATGTTTTCAAGCACAGCTTCACCTTTAATTAATGCAAGATGTACCAACTGCACAATAATTCTGCATCCTCTTCCCTCCCCAAAAATACTCAGCCAGAAGGTCAGCTTATCGGTTTCATACTGAAAACCCAAGACACAGTCAAGAGTCCAAGATGCAACTGAGCTCAGACTTCCCACATCAGGGAATCAGGCTTTTCAGCCACACGATGACATGGCTAAGGTCACGGCAAACGGTGGAAATGCTACAAAACAGATTTACACATCTTTGCTGGAAAATCTCAAGAGGAACAATATCTGTCCTGGGCCCACTTCTTCCCACAGAGCATGACAAACTCACTACTGATGTCATCAAAAATTTGTCATATCCTGCAAGGGAAGAATTTACCCCAAGCCAAGAGGGGAGAAGTAGCTGTTGGCCTGCACTGACGAGGTGCAGCTGACCCAGGAAAGAAGCCAGACCCCATATATCCTGACATCAGCTGATAAACCCTAAATGAAACTATTTTGCCCCAAGCATTACTCTGACAGGGCAAAACCACCTGCTTAGCAGAGACTCTTCAACCACGTGCACCACTGGTGTGCTGAGAAACAAGCTCGGGTGTTAACCTAAAAACCTGTGAGGTGTTTAACCTGACACACACAAGAGTTTTTGCCAAGTAGCAGTACAGAGGGTCAAATTAAATATCACAAGACGGGATTTTTTTGCCAGAATTGCAATGGAGTATCTATGTCACATGTGAAAACAAGATCTGTTTCACTTCCTCACCACCTCCTGCCTAAAAATTCAACCCAGACAACAACATCCTAAAGCTGCCCCCCATTGCACGCAAGCCCAGAGAAGATGTCTCTGCGCTGGTTCCTGCCTGACATTTTCAGATTGGGATTAAAAAACTCCTCCTACCTACCTACAGAAGGATCACCACAATTTAGGTTTCAATAAAATACATTAAACCTACCACAACTAAAGTCGATAAATAGATGCAAGCAGCCAAACCAAATGCTGAAGTTGTAGGCGATTTGACCATGCAGTGACAACCCAGATGTTCCCCGTCCATACTCCCTCCCACCTCTTCACGGCATTAGTCACTCAGAAGACATCAGAACAAAGCCACATTCAGGCTTACCAGATCAGGTTTTGTTTGCTTCAAGACCACAGTGGTAGACAGCTGTTGCACATTTTACCCTAGAGTCTGAGTGAGCTCTTGACAAGACTACAGCAGCTTTGATTACGAAGGACCTGTGAAAGACTGTAACCCAACCTCCTGCCTGAAGCAGGGCTATCGGCACAGCTTTGAACCCCATGAGCTTCATTATGTGGCCATTGCTCCTTGTACAGTAGGGCACTAACGAAGAGTTTGGTTCCATCATCTTCACATCTGTCCTTCAAATAGCTCTAGGTGGCTGTTAGATGACTCCTTAGCTTCTTCACCAGAGGAAACACGTCCAGCTCCCTCAGCTCCTCCTTGGAGAACATCTATGACTTGTGGGTCTCTGGCCTTCTGCTAAACCCTCTACAGTTTCTCCATGACCCTTTTGATCTGAGGGGATAATATTTTAGATTTATCTCACCAGTGTCAAGCAGAGGGGATCATAGGATCATAGGATTGTCAAGGTTGGAAAAGACCCTTAAGGTCATCGAGTCCAGCCGTTAACCCATCACTGCCAAGTCCATCTATACCATCTCCTCAGGCACCGCATCGATCCGTTCTTTAAACACCTTTAGGGATGGAGATTCAACCCCTTCCCTGGGCAGCCTGTTCCAATGCCTGACCACCCTTTCGGTGAAGAAGTTTTTCCTAATATCTAACCTAAACCTCCCCTGTTGCAGCTTGAGGCCATTTCCTCTCGTTCTATCAAAAGAACTATCAAGAACTTCCCTCATCCTGCTGACCAGGCTTCTAATGTAGATAATAAACACTTTGTGATAATCACACTCTGGGCTTGTACTCAACCTACTGCTCACCAACACCCCTAGGTCCTTTTCAGCCAGTACTGACACAGGCATCATTCCACTCCACGTGCAGAACTTTGCATTTTTTCCTTCCAAACCCCACAACATTTCTGTCAGCCCAGCCTTGAGCTGACTGAAGTCCCTATGTACCCTCTAAGTAAAATGAGAACAGTTTGCTTCAAAATATGTTGTTTGATCCCCCCTCTATCCTTCCTTGGTCTGAAGGATACACACACACAAAATCCCCTAGCGATATCCTATGACACCAGATTGAAGCATTTCTCCCTTTCCCCATTTAAAAAGTGATAAATACACACACAGATAAATGCGTAAAAATCTGTGTAACACAGCACTTCCCTGCCTTGAAGGTGTAGGAAATGTTAAGTTTATTGGTAAGCAGCCATTAAAGATGTAAAAGTAGTGTGACAATATTAACATGTGTGCCTCCCCCTGAACCGGTGGCGTTTCCTACTCAAGACAAACGGTAAAGGTTTTAAATGTATTTAAAGCATAAGGGTTAGAAACAGTTCAATTTGGAACATTTTTGGGTTTAGACTATATACAAATCAGCCTTTCTGTAATCAGAGAAAAAAAAGGGCAGTTTAATCCATAATGTTTTTTTCCCCTGTAAACAGGCATTTCATCAACAGAAGACAAAACCTGGAAAACCACTTAAATGATGAGATTTGGCAAGTAAGATCCTGGTCTTCCTCACAGTCTTCCCTACCTAGCAAAAGAAAGGAAAGAAGCAAGCACTGGACTTCTTTTGAGAACAGCTGATTACCTTAAAGGGGAGGTGAAGAGCCACTTTTCCACATCGCACCCTCTTTTGTACAGTTCCTGGAGGGCTTCACGCTCAGCGGCACAGCCAGGACACGGCAACACCTCAGCCCCTCTGCTCTCAGAGGCTGCTTCATCTGCTAACAAAGGTGGGGTAAGCCCCAAAACTAAACCAGGGAGGGCTGTGAGCTGACTCTCCACCCCACTGCGCAACTGCAACCATATGCCACATCCCGCATTTTCAGCTCAACGCTTTCAGTTTATGTTCTACCATCAAAGGGTATCGAGGAGATGAATCATAGAATCATAGAATCATAGAATGTTTTGGGTTGGAAGGGACCCCTAGAGCCCATCTAGTCCAACCCCCCTGCAGTGAGCAGGGACACCACTACCTAGACCAGGTTGCTCAGAGCCCCGTCCAACCTGGTCTTGAATGTTTCCAGGGATGGGGCATCCACCACTTCTCTGGGCAACCCGTTCCAGTGCTTTACCACCCTCATTGTAAAGAATTTCTTCCTTACATCTAATCTAAACCTACCCTGTTTTAGTTTAAATCCATTACCCCTTGTCCTATCACCACTGTCCCTACTGAAAAGCAGAGACCAGATGTGTATGTGGATCAGGCACCCCAAAACCACAGGATCCCACAGCTGGAAAGATTAAAGAAGGGATGGAAGAGGGGAGCAGAGATCTTTCTCCCCCCTCCACTGTGCAGCTATGTCTGTTTTCCCCGGCAGCTTCTCCATCGCTCTTCAGAGCAGGCCCAGTTCAGAGTGGTACTGGCTGTGCTGGGAGCTGCAGGCTGGAGGCCTGTAGCCCTGTCGTCCCAGCACGTATCCTGCCTTCTAGGGAGGGGACATGGCACTGGGGAGGCTCAGGCCACAGGCGGCAAACTCCTGGTGCCAGCCCAGCACCACCGGCCCCGGCGCAGGTGTACCTCCCCGGGCAGCAAGCGTGCTGCTTGGTGAGCGGGGCGCTGGCTGCGTGCCCCGAAATGGAGCTGTTTTGACTTAAAGCTCATCCCAGTGCCCCCAGGAGGTCACCTCTGAAGGCTCCGGTGCACAGGATCCTGGCACTAACCGCAGCGTCTCACTGCGAGTGCTTTGTTCGCATTTATGGCCTTCCTCTCTCTTTTTTTTTTTTAAAAAAAAAAAAGAAAGGGAAGATGCTGACACTGCAAGTGACCACCCAGGCTTTCAAAGCACTGCAAGAGGCCAAAAAGGAAAGTCACCCATCAAGCTGCTTGTTATCCTGATGTGTCTTTACAGAAAAGGCAGCTCCCACAATCAGTCCTATTTACTGCAGTCTGTAATTTTGCCTGGATGGCAGAACAAACTCCTCGGGTATTGCTCTAGCTGCATATGAATGCTTTTCAGGCAATATTTAAAATTAATAAAGACAGGTTTTGGGGTTCCCCCTGCAAACGTTCAACATCCATGTGCTGACTATCAGTTGTAACCGACTCGCATGACGCTTGCTGGAGCAGAACGCACAAATACTCAGCCTGATGGGGAAAAACTGTGTGTGTAATGGTGCTAAAAGAGTAACAGACCTGTAACTTTTAACGAACGCCTCAGCCTCTATCGCAAGACCACAAGCCCCCAGAACAAGTGCAATTTTACTTGGCATGAACTGAGCAAGACGACACAAAGAAGGAAGCCAAAGGTTTCAATCTCTTCTGAAAATCTGCAGTAGTAAGCCAATGACAGGGAACATATGGCTCACAGCCATATTATTTGTTTTAGTTTATTATGCATAGCACAATACGCACAGCAACAAGTGTGTGTCAAGATGTGGCCTGTCAAATGTGCTGAAAACATTTATTGGGCCATTAGCAATGAAAAGGTTCCTTGCCCTTGTATTACACAGATAGAGGTTTACCACATGCAACCCAAATTTGAATGCATTACCCAATCTGCAGCCAACAGCCTCAAGTCTCGAATGCTTTATGAGCAAGCAACTTGGAGTCCTTCTCTAGGATACATGCGAGCAATTTCAACTGGAGTTGCATTTGCACCTCCAACGGGCAACTGCCGATTGCAAAAGGGTTGCGTTTTCCACTGGTTTACCAAATGGTAAACTCCGGTCCAAAGGCCGTTTAAGAAGCTTCAGTAACTGTAACAGAATGAATGAGGCAGAGCAGGACCTCTAAATATTGGCTAGTCCCACCACCCTGCTCAAAGGAGGGCGACTAAAGCAGGTTGCTCAGGACCTTGCCCAGTTGGGTGTTGACTGTCTCCAAGGATGGAGAATCCACTGCCTCTCTGGGCAACCGGTTCCCATGTCTGACCACCCTCGCAGTAATGAAGTTTTATCTTATGTTTAAATGTAATTTCCTGTATGCCAGTTTGGGTCCACCGCTGAGGACAGGCTGGCTCCACCTTTCTCACTACTCCACCAGGTAGAATCATAGAATCCCCTGGTTGGAAAGGACCTTTAAGATCATTGAGTCCAACCATGCCTGACCACCACTAAACCATGTCCCTAAGCAGGTATTTACACATGTTGATGAGATCCCCCCCAAGCCTCCTCCCTCCGGGTTGAACAGCCCCAGCTCTCTCCGCCCCTCCCCGTTCACCAGATGCTCCAGTCCTCACACCCTTCTCAAGGCCTGTCACTGGACTCACTCCAGTATGTCTACATCCCACTGGTAGTGGGGAGCCCAGCACCGGGCCCAGCACTTCAGATGTGCCTCACCAGGGCCAAGCAGAGGGAAAGGACCACCACCCTTGACATGCATCCCAGGATGCTGTTGGCCACCTTTGCCGCAAGGGTATATTGATGTCTCATGTGCAAGTTGTTGCCCGTGTGCCTTGTCTGCAATGCTGCTTACCGGCCGGTCGGTTCCCAAAACACTACCTGTATAAACTTAGTAAGCAACTAGACTTCTTTCAGATCACCCCCACTACCCTGGTCCTTATTTGCGCTCGCATAGCCAGAAAATCCAAATGCAAACAGTTGACTCACCAAACGCATGTGGCAAAAGCCCAAGTCTGCCCAGAGCCTCACCCGTTGCATTGAGTTGTTAGGAAAGGCCACCAGTGCGGACACCTAAAAGGTCCTTTTCTTGGTGCAAGGAAAGTATGAAGCTCAGATCAGGTATGGATCGGAAAATCAGCCTAATGCTGTAATCAGTGTAATTAAACAGGCTTTGAACCACTGAAGAGCACACGAGGAAGAAACACTGTAAAACAACACGTAATGACAATTTTAGCATAGCAATTACTGTTTTCAGACTTAAAAGGAACCAGCAAGGTAACAAAGAGCAGACCAGTCAAATCAAAGCTTGAGACAGCATATTAAAAAAAATCCCTCAAACAACTTCAAAATTGTCTTTGAATTTGCATTCTCTCTCCCCGAGAAGATGATTACAACCTTTTGATCTTTGCAAGCAAGACAAATTACATTATTGGGATTAAAAATTCCGGTCTTTCTGTTGCACCAGTAAGCAGGACACACGGTATGGCACTGTGCTGGCCTCTGCTACAGAGGTGCCGGAGATCTACAGAACCGACAGCAGCATTTCTGCCCTGAGATATCTCAGTTTCTGGTCACAAAAGAGTTAAAGTCATAAGCTGCTACGACTTAACAGACGCTCAGCTCCTTCACCCAGAGTGCTGACCAATATAGGAAATCTGGGAGCAGCTCAGCTCTCCCAGAGGTTAAATTGAATTGCACACGCCTATTATTTGATTTCTAGCTGCATGTGTAACAGAATTAAAAGGGGAGGGAGTAAATCAAGTTAATTTTACCAAAACCTAATTGAGAAGGGAAGCCAAACAAAGTACCACATCTCTCCTTCTCCTTTCAATAAAAGCTCCCTCTGTCAAAGCCTTAACATCTTGTAAGTGCACGTCAGCAAATCCATTTAAAGCTCAAACACAGAATTTTATTCTTCTGTGCCTGCCCAGCAAAAGAGATCATTCTTCCTTTGTCGTGCTGGAAGTATTTGGGCTGAAAACTGGAAAGAACCAAATTTAAAGCTGGGTCACTATTTCCCCCCACCTTTTCATCCTGGTAGGGTCTTGGTAGCAACCGTCCGTTTCAAAGGAGATTAGGGAGAGGTTCGGGAGCAGCTCAGTGAGAAAACCAGAAGTGTTACCTTTAATAATTACCAAGAAAGACTTTCATCGTGTTACCATAGGAATTAATCCTTATATTAATATTTAAAGCATGAACAAAGCAAGGACTCTGGAAGAAGTGATGGGGGTAAAGTGCTAGCAGTTCGCCATTGCAATGCACTAATTGTAACATTAAAAAAAAAAAAAAAAAAAAAAAAGAAAAGAAAAAAAGGAAAAATGACAATTGAGACCCCTAAGGAAATTGTGCTGCTTGGATGACAGGGTGAGCTCAAAACCAGAACCACTTTCTTCCCTAGACATCTTCTCAAGCAAGTAGCAAAGCCTACCTGGATTTTTACAAGTCTCCAGAACTGTACTCCCTTCTATACAGCTTTTTGGGAATACAAGCCAACAACACAGAGCACTCTTAAACTATATAAATTATGAGGCAATGAGATGCAAAGAAAAGAGTTCCTTTCCAAATTCTGCAAGGCTGTTCGGAGTAAAGACAAAGTCTGGCACCGTACCAAGTCCTAAAAAAGCAGGAAGGTGTCGGACCAAATTTTAAACTGTATCTTAAAAAGATCAGAAATACCAGACATCCCCTTCAACTCATTGCTTCATAGCAAGTCCGAACAGCACCTAAAAAGAAGTTGAGTAAACCTCAAACAGACACAGAAACCAGACCTTAAAGGGACACTGTTCCCTCTGCAGCGGGGATGACGAAACACGGCCGAGCGCGGGTGCAAAGAGCTGTACCGCTGCTGCAGAGGACGACGTGCACAGGGGTTTAGGCAGCACTTGCCTCTCTCCTAAACCAAGAGGCAGGTAAAAACAAGCATGAGATTTCGGTTGTAGCAGTGTTAACGTGAACCTGACTGCCCTCGGGAGAACAAAATCCTTGCTAAGTGCTGTGACACGGCAAGCATACGAAAAATAAGGGTCGTGCAAGATGCACAACCATCAGAAAGGTCGGGGTCTAATGCAAGTCTGCTTTAAAACCCATTATTTCAAGAGAGCTTGCCGATTTTAACACCACTCCATGCAGGAACTGAGATCTTCATTCTTCTTTCCCCTGCCAATTTTCCTCAGGCTTTTGTGTTGTTTTTTTTGGTGTTGGTTTTGTTGTTTGTTTGGTTGGTTTTTTTGGGGTTTTTTTGGTTTTTTTAAAGAAAACTGTACACCAAATGCTGCATTTCTAAACATTGCACATTAATTCCCTGCTCTACCGGTCTGTTATAAGGCTTCTTCTAGATTCATTTTCAAACCATTTTAAACGTTTGGAATACCTCCCATGTGGGGGAAGAACACAGAGCTCCTGGTCCCTTCACAGTCAGCTCAGAAGTGGAAAAAAATGTTTAAGCAGCCATTTGGACATTAAAGAACAGGCCAGGGAGCAGAACACCTTATTGCCTTCAACTCATAACAGAAGGTGAATGTTTCGTTTTCTCTGGCATCTTTGAGACAATCTGAATTCTGGAGATTTTATGGTGGCTTTGAGATGTGAAAGCAGCTTGCTTAAGGCAAGAAATAAGATTTTTATCTCTTCTGGAGGTAAGCGCATTTAAATCAGTTACTGCAGTTAAAGCAAATAATCAAATGCTTCAGAACCTCGTGTTACAAAATACTGCGAAGACTGGGGGAGCATGCATGGAAAGGACAGGAAGACTAATAGCTAGTAAGAGAGCTTTCTAGTTCCAATTTCCTAAAGCTGATGTCCTGAGTACTGCTATGACAGAAAAAAATAACAAGAAACTTTTTTTTTTTTTCCCCTCCCCGTTAGCAACAGCTATAAATGTCATCAACAGTACCAGCGGGAAACCTCCACAGAGGGTAGGATGTGAAGAAATAAGATGCTTGCTTGTTTTAGAAACCATTAAATTTGCCATTTCCACTGAACTCCTACAGTCACTTCTTCCTGAGAAGTTCAGGGACTCAAAAAATAAAAAAGCCACCCTAGCAGAAAGAGAAACTGCTTCTGCAGCAGAGAGGCGAGCGGTGATGGTCCTACTCATCTCCTGAGGAGTCTTCCAAGTCTGATGGGATCACGACCGGCCACTGCGGTCAGTGGAAGAGGCCAAATTCCTCTAGGTCAAGAGGTTCGGAAACTGAAGACTGAGCCCTCTGTCCTCACCAAAAACTACAAGATGATTTCACAGAAAAGACCCCACAGTCAGAAGGATCCTGCTCTCAAATTCCCACGAAAATCTCCCTAGTCTGTCTAGACATCTAAGAGGAAGGAGCACCTTTTTGGAAATGTGTTATTTTCTACCTTCAAACAGATATTCAGCACTGCTGAATCCAGCCTACTGACTTGCTATTTTTCTCAGAGATATTGGATAAAGTTTATAAATAAACTGTTTATATTTAACTTGCAAGCTTGTGCAGAACAGCAAGTCAATGGGACATGGAAGCCAAGCAACAGAAGCTAAGCCCGTGATAGGTTTAAGCATGCTTCTTTAGGGTTTGGGGACTGAACAAATCTAAAACCAATTCTAGCAAATGCCTTTACAAGGCCAAATCTACTGCCGGGAAACAGCAATACTCAAGAGAGACCTGTGCAAGCAACACAAGAAAAATTAGATGTCTCCAGATGCTTCAAATACAAAAACTTTTATATTGCAACTTGCAGCAGTTGTGGGGTGGTTTTCCCCGATGTTGGGATACACGCCTGAGCCACGCAGAACAAGGAGGGGTATTTACAGCCTAGCAACACCCAGACTGACTTGAAATGCCTCAGCTGAGGTATCAGGCGCAGTTTTACTCTGGGATTAAACCACGAGAGAAGAAAGCTTACTGCAAACGCATGTAACTGCCACAGCCTCTTTGCTTCTCATTCCTTCCTCCTCGGGCCCCTGCTTTTACACCGCCCTACAGCCTGCACTGCCAAGGCACCCAGAGGAACCGTCATTTGTGAGCCTGTAGCTACCCACGCTAAGGAAAAAAAAAAATAGATCTGTCAACGGGCTGCCAAAGATTCAAAATAATTTTAAAAGACGGCAACATCAGTAACGCCACAGAAAAACAGACCACCGCATGCTTGACAGACAGATCTTCACAAATGCCAGGTAACCAGATCTGGCTAATACCTGCCTTTGTAAAAAAAAAAACAAAACGTAATTTAAAAAAAAGATCAGTTGAGCCATCTCATATACCACAGATTCTGGTACAACTGTCACTTTGACAAAAATCGCTTCTTAATATAAAAAAGCAGCACAGCAAGAGCAAGAGCCAGCTCCTCGTAGGGTGTTTAATTCTCCTGCAGCGCATTTATGGAAGGGAACAAACCCAGGGCTGCGCTAACCTTTCCGTGTTCTTTCTTCTCTGCACGTTGTGAATATGGCCAAATACATTTTGTTTTAAAGGTCACAATTTGTTATGAGAATGTTAATGGCTTCATGGTCCTTAAAATAGCACTTCCAGGCTCACCTGCAGAAAGTATTTGAGAAACAGTCGTCAAGAATATGGTTTCTCAGCTACTACTAAAACCCAAATAGCCGAGAACCTGAACCTTTCGCAGAACCTGCGTGGCTGGAAGGACAGAATCCCTCCCCAGCGAGGCACCTCGGCACAGCCCGTCTCCCCACCAACGAGCGAGAGCAGCCCCAGGCCTGGGGCAGGCCGGACTCACATCTTTGCAACGTATCCACGGCATTTTGGGAGATATTTTATTGACGTGCCTGTTCTGGAGGGATTACCAAGTCTGTGGGCAGCAAATGCTAATCGGGGCACACGGCCTGGTAGAGCAGGCGAGTAACCGGTGCTACATTGCATTGGGAGCTGCTGTTTCAGCGCTTCCAAAAGACAGGAACGTGCAGCTGTCTGGCGGAAAATAAGTGAGTTAAGTGGACAACAGCACTAAATAAAGCAAAGATTTCTGCAGAAACGCATAACAAGAGCTGCAGTTAACAGATGATGAAGCAGCAGAGGCTCTGGTGGCTGCATTAAAGGGAGAAGAGCAAAGCAAACATCTCCTGCAGGACTAGCGTTTAAATAGACTCTACCTAGACTCCAAAATGGGAGTTTTCAACAACTGAAACATTCAAGGCCTCTGTATTGTCCATACTACTTCACCACCTACTTAAAAAAGTTGGACACCATTTCCCAATATATCTTCATGATTTAAAGGCCATTCAGGAGTGTTATGGAAACCTGCCTAATTTGCCTAGACAGTTTTGATACATCCAAACCAGTGTGTTTAAATGTACAGTGAGGAAACATTTTTCAGGAGATGTCATACCTTTTATTAGACCAACAGATATAAACAAGAAGCCTGAGGGCTGGGAGGGGGAAGAGACTGACAAGCTTTCAGCATCTAAGTCTTCTTTTCCAGTCTGAAGGAGGGCTGTTGGCCTGAAAACCCTTCTGCTCAGACTAAATAATATATATTAAAAAAAAAAAAAAAAAGAGAAAGTTTGGCTCCTCCTCTAAGCCGCACTTCATTTATATCCTTAAACTGTCAAGGCTTCAACATAACTTCATTAAATGATGAATACACCTTTGGACGGTGTATTTGAACACACCAAAAGGTTTGAAAATCCTTTTTTTTATACAATGAGAAAACTTAAATCCACATATGGGAAGTGTACAATGTCATCTCTCACCTTTGTTTCTTTGTCCCACCACACAACATCAGTCTTAATGTTTTTCACGAGCATATATTAGACTAGATGAGTCGCACGCCTCAAGCTGTTAACATGGACTGCCAACCACTGTGCAGTTAAGTAGCCAGTGACCACCAAGAAGATACATGTTCCTCCAGTCCTTCTCTTTGAAAGCTTCACAGAAAGAGCCCTTTTTTTCTTGCCTTGTAGCTAGGCTAGGTTGAGGGGAAGCAGCACTCACAAAACCTGTCACCACGCTCATGATGTAGTGGGACATGCTGCTACCCCCAAAGAGGATGAAAGAGGGAATGCACAAAAAGTCATTTTGGAGTTGTGCTGGGATAAACACGACCACAGTGTAACGTCCCCCGAGCCTGGAATTTCCCCGCTGCACCTCGGGACTGCGGGAGCAGACGCCGGCCATGTGCCCTTCCTGTAGCAGGACCGTGAGGCGTGCTCGAGGCAGTGAACATCTCAGCCGGGTTTCTGAATGAGCCATTCGCGTACATCACACAGCCTTGTAAAGCAGATGGATGTCTGATCCCCACGGACGTTTGAATTGCTGTAATCTAATCACCACCAAGGACAGCTAATGGCTGCTTTATGAGCTGTACTAAGGATATTGCTAGATATGAGAAGCTCACAAGAATCTCCACCAAAGGTCACTTTTAATGGGTTAATATGTTCTGGTAGGGTTCCCCATTATGGCCCCCACCACTGAAGACATGCTCTACTGGCAGGAATACAAATATACCCAAATATACCTAGAGTTTGATCACCTTACTCAAGGAAAGCAAATTATGGCACTGTCGGGAGATCCTCACCAACAGTTCAGCATGGTCGGATAGCTCAAGCAGCAAGAAAACAACATCAGCACTCCAGACAGCTGGCTTCTGTGATTTCTCAGATGAAGCAGCAGAGACCACAGCAAACTATGGCTGAGGGTCAGAGAAGGAAACCCAGAACTGCGCCCATCCCTGTGTCTGGTCTCACACCCATGCAGTTCTCAGAAGAGAGTTTGATCTCCCTGCCAAGCAGCCACTTCTGCTTCCAAGCCCGGACACAGAGCGGCTGCCCAGCGTTACGCGGACGGTTAGGCACTCGGCCTGACTGCGTGCCACACAAAGCCAGCAAGGAGACCAGCACTCCCGTCCCTGAAAAAAAGGCAAGGCTGCAGCAGACGTAACTCTAAGAAACATCTCTGAGGGTCCTTACCAGTATATCCACACGCACCCTTCAGAAGGGCCTGAAGAGTGAGAGCTGGCAGCACGGAAACGCGTGCCAGGTAAAGACAATCTGCAGCAAGACTCACCACTGTTAAATGCTTGGAAGACAACCATAAACAAAAGAGCACAGATATTTTAAACACCAACTTCCCCCACTCCCTTAAAAAAATGAGGCAAAACCAAGTTCAAATATGAGGACCTGCTGGCTAATCTAGTACCTTAAATAAGAGAGGTTAATTTTGCATTTGATTAGTATTTTAATATTGTATTAAATTGTATTATAGATACTTTTGCTGTACCCCATATTACAAAAAACCCTTCAACAGATGCCTGAGGTCTTTTGGGCTGTTATTAACAGCAGAGACAAGTCTTTGAAATACATGCCCTGTAGGCATCTCTGCGCACATACCCAATTACCTATGTTTCTATTTCCAAAGTTTTTCCCTGATAAGCATCTAGAATAATCTGAAATTTCTGCAGCATGCAAAACTTCTGGGATGAACTTAAATTAGCATCTCCAGCATTTTATGAACAATTCCTCACAAAGAGGAAAATTACAGACAAGTCCCATAGTCCAAAACAGGTTCTAGGCAAGGTTTTGCCATAAAATTCTTGTATGACTTTTAGGAAATGACCATTCCCTAGAACGGAAACTGGAAATGGAACTTGGGCAGGTATAAGAAACTGCTTTCCCGTGCATCTAATAAGGCAGATGAAAGCCTGTCTAAGTGGTATTACAGACTGGGCTGAGCCGTCTCCAACCAGGTATGCTCTGCCTGCCCGGGGGAGAGCAGGAGGTTTGGAGAGCAGCCAGAAATGTCCACTGTCAGAAAGAAAAGGCCTATTTTATTGTCATGTAGACAGGACCCAAGATCCTGTTCTGGAGTCAGAGAAGGGTGAAATAAAAAAACAAACCCAAAAAAACCAACCAAAAAAACCCAAACCCGCCAAACAAGCCAAACAAAAAACCCCCACAAAAAAAACAACCAACAAAAAAAACACACACACCCCCTAAAAAAACCCAACAAAACAAAACAACCCCCCCAAAAGCCCCAACAAAAAACACGCACCATCTCATCAAAAGATATTTTATTACCATGGATTCCAAGCCAACTGTAAAAGAAGGATTTGCAGGAAGCAGACAGCTCTGCCAGACAGCTGTGAGAACTTCACACTCATCAGACAACCAACCTCGGCTCTAATCACCACCTCCAGTGCTACTCCAAGAAAGATTTGCTCAACATCTGCAAGTTAAAGACAATTCTGTTTATAATTTATAGTCTTGGGATGGCCAAAGGCTTCGTCTTACACTAGGTTAGAACCCCTCAGGCTTGGTAACAATATGAAAAGAAAAAAAATCCCAAGAAAACACAAACACACAAAAAACCATCCCAACAAAACCCCCAACCTTTCTCTGACCTCCGAATTTAAGCAAAAGTCAGGTGACACACAACAGGCAAGTACAGGCAGAGAGGAGAACGCAAGGCAAAAGGTGAGGTAATACCTCAGCATCCCAGGGCAGAGGTGTCAATAAACCAAACACATACATCTGGAAAGTACATATGGAGGAAATGGGGCTACAGATCAGACTGATAAAACCCAGATGAAACCTGATCAAGAAAACACAGCTCCTTCCGTCATATTTTACCCTTTAATGTGGTGGTGGTGCAGACTGAACATGTTAAGGACACACCCTATCCACAACACTGCTGTTCACAAACATGAAGCCCAAGTAACGAAGAAGTTATTTTCCTAAGCTTGACCCTACAGAGATGGTTTTGTGCACCTGCTTTGACCAAACCACCCATTGGAACACCTATTGACAGCAGCGGGAGTCCAAGGGCGGAAAGGGAATAAAGGCTCCTCTCAGGAAACACACTTCAGCGTTTATTCTGTATCACCCTTTACTGCCCCAAACTCGGCATTTCAGCTGTGGCAAAAATCAAGGACAGAGGAAAGACACCACCTATTGTGGGTGCGTGTTCTTAGAGAGCTTTGTACGCTGACAGTTTAGCAATCCTACCATTTTTAATCACAGCTGTGCTGAAAGGTAATGTATTTGACCATTATGGCTTACAACTGGGAAATATTTATGGAACGAGCAGCGTGTTAGCATGTCTTTATTTCCAGCAGTTAAATGAGGCTTCGGAGAGTCCTCCCTAACGTTGTGGACATTTGTTTCATTGCATGAGATTTTGTGCTCCAGTTTAGGATTAAACTGTCATAGGGGGATTTACTGATTTAACTGAATACTTGCTTTCTGAGAGAGAAATTCCAGTTGTCTGCTTCTCAGCTCTATCTAGCCATCAATACAAGCCAATTTCAATTTCAGGTTTCCTGAATGCCTGGATTAAAAGAAAAAGAAGTGAAAATAAAAATCCATTTTTTCATTAAAAAAAAAAAAATCAGCCAAGATAACAGCAACAAAAGCAACAAAATAATCAAGCAGCGTTAGAAAAAAAGCCTATGGGTCTTCCTAAAGATATTGAGAAATCTCTTCTACTCAGTCTTTGTTACTTCCAGCTTCCTCAAACGCACAAACTTGTCAAAGTCTGAGCCGCAGAAGGGAGGACTGCAGGCCTGCCTCTTGCCTGCTGTCCAAACTTGTTCCATCCTCTGAGGAGCTGCAGCATGGAAATCAGGCAGAAGCTTTAGGGGCACAGCCTTCGCTGCCCCAGGCAGATGAACACCCATAAAGCACAGCAAAGCAAGCTCTGTCTCCATAGACCTAATCAGATCGACACTTACTTTCCACAGTGTCGTCATGTTCAAGCATAAACATGCTTATCTTTCTGCTTAAGGTATAGAAAAGGCAAAGCACTGCTCCGAAAATCCCTTTTTCAGGTCTGATTCTGTTGTGGGAGCTATAATCCTGAATTTTAAAAAAAAGGATTAAGAACAAGGAGTAACTTCACTCTGTCCTTAAACCTCCAACATTTTGAAAAATCTATGGGATTGCAGGTATTAGTAAAATTTGGGGGTGTTTTTTGCTATTTACCTTTTCATACGGCAAAGCAATACTACTCAGTTTAAAGGCTGCAGGGAAAGCAAAAAGGACATTATAAAGCCAATACTATAAAAATATGTTCCAACTACAAAAATCATTATTAACAACAAATTTTTAGGAAACAACTCCTAAGCTGTTTGGTTTTCAAAACCTTTTTTTTTTGTCAAAAGAAGCCTCAATTTAACTCCTCACTTCCGTGACACCAATTTAACGGGTACGATGAACTACCAAACCCTCCCCTTATTCCACGTGAGAAACAGAACAAAACCCACCACACAAACAGAGCAGTGCGCAGCTGGAATGAACACCGGCCTAACTTCCTCAGAAACGCCTACAGCTTTAAAGACAAGAAGATTTTTTTGAACGGTATCAGAGGCAGAAAAGACTCCACAAAGATATACTCCTTACCTTCTGAAGTAAGTGACATCCAAGTGTCCACAAATTTACTGGAAAATTAATAACTACTACACGAGTGTTTGAATCACAAACGCCTTTGCCTCTATCAAAAGCCTAATTAAATTTAAGCTGTTAGTTTAAAAGTAAATACCATTACAGACTCATTCCAAAGAAATAACTTTCTGAACAACGGAAAGTTTCGGGGAGCCAGGGGGAACGTGCCCTGCCTTTCTGGCCACGCCAGCATTTCAGGAGTAGCTAGTTTTTAATGAGCAACGATTTCAAGTTAGATTGGTTCAG
>KL283751.1:19405-40575 GCA_000699545.1 Podiceps cristatus
TCAGGTCCATCGCTGCTTTGGGATGAGTGCGGCAGCGGGGAAAGGCCACTCAGATGGGTTCAGGAGCCACCTGAGCCTATTTAAGATGTAACTGATGCTGCTGGAAGGGGCCCATCTTCCTTCTTCGAGCGCTGGCACAAGAAGCTGTGGGACCAGCCAGCTCAGAAAGCTGATCCGGCTGAAAACTCAGCACTCTGTGTGATAACTACCAAGGATTTTCTCCGAGACACTAGATACTTCTTCCACTCCTCGCATGTGTCTGCTATTCCAGAAGCGCCTTAACCTGCCCTTAACATCGCCCTTACGCAAAAGGGAGGCCAGTTTGTATGCAAACGGGTTTCCAAGGGGCAACGGGAACGAGAAGGTGGCTCTTCCCGCTGGCGGGGCCAAGCCAGCCAGCGCGCCGTGCCGCCCTCCCGCGCCCACCCTGCCCGTTCTGACACCAGCCGGGGCGTTCCAACGAACCGCAAAGGTCAAAAACCAGCGTTGTAGGTTAGGCACAATTTAACCAGCTCTGTGACTCTGTTCAAACCACGTAAGCCGGTTCCTACCAGAGGGCGAAGAAATACAAACCTGACAAAAACTCTAAGAGCCAGAAACCTTGATTCATCGCTATTATTGATCACCAGAAAAAAAAAAAAAAAATGAACAACCTAGGCACTGTTCCTAAACCATTAGACAACAGCAGAAAAAGCAGATGTGTCTTTCCATCTTTCCCACCTGCACACATCTAGCCCCCGGCCAAATTTCTTTAAGAAAGGAAATTAACTCAATTACATTTAAAAAGCTCTTGGCTTTGTGTTGCATTGTTCAGATGTTCTCTTTCTGCCGCAGTGCCCTTTGGAGTGCTGTAAAGGACAGGACAGATTTAAAGAGAGGGAAGAGGAGAGAAACAAGAGAAGGCATTCTAATTAAAAGCAACCCAGCCCCATCTATAAATTGAAAGTTCAACTGACAACAAGATTTAGCCTCGCAGTCTGGTCAAGGAAGTTTGCCACCAAACACTTCATGTTCCCAGGACGCAGCAGAGGAGGAGAGTGCAAGATCTGCTGGTGAAAACCAGCAGACAGCACGCACTCAAACAACTTGGTACTGGGTCTGGGCAATCGTGCAGGATACTGCTTGCAAAATCCGCCAAAGTCCAGTGAGCGGGTAAGAACTGAAGCCCCTGGCTCAGCATTTCTTAGTATTTCCTAATATAGGAGGGTCCCTTTGGTCTGTTGTCTCCAAGTAATCTTTTCTCTCAAAGCAAACGAAAGGCACAATCGCCAGCATCTCAGAACTGCTTGCATAAGCCTAAGATTTGTATTACTGGAATACACACATTCAGATGCCCATTTCTTTTCCTAATGCCAAAAATAATCCTATACCATGAAGCTTCATTAATCAGCCTTCAAATACAAAGCACTGACCTTTATTAAAGTGTTTTCACGTGCCAGCAGGAAGGCCAATACTTGAACCTGCATTAAGCGAAGGGAAGGGAAACACTACAGATAGAACCCTCTCCCACCAGCAATTAAAGAGGCTCTTCATGGAAAAGCTGCCCTTTACGATGTTTGCTCTACTTAGCATAAGCTCTCAGCTTGTAAGAGGGAACGCTCCAGAGGATGGTCGGAGTCCAAAGGAAAATATTAACAGGTTGATAGTAGAGGTTGAAAGCTGTTAAACAAGCTCCCAAGATCCTTCAGGTTGCAATAAGAAAATGGGTTGAAGTAACCTGAATGCCACTGGGTGCAAAGCACAGAGGTGAAACCATGCAGATCCACTACAACCAAAAAGAAAACGGCACACAATTAATTTGGTTCCAGGGAAAGACTGAAAAGCACCAGGAATTTAAACCTGTAGAGAAACAGGTACGTGGAAGAAGATGACCCCAGGATGTCGAATAGCTGTACAATTTGTAAAGAGC
Organism: Podiceps cristatus; assembly: GCA_000699545.1. Taxonomy (NCBI): domain Eukaryota; kingdom Metazoa; phylum Chordata; class Aves; order Podicipediformes; family Podicipedidae; genus Podiceps; species Podiceps cristatus. The sequence goes on from KL283751.1 coordinate 21,315, forward strand.
AAGGCTTTGTAAGATACCAACATCACAGTTTGACCAGCAGCAGTGACACAGGCCCATCTGGGGAAGGAAAAGCTCTGGAGAGAGGTCCATCACTTAAATACAGAGGAAGAAACCAAAAGGTGACACCAAGCCGGTAAAAGTCTTCACTCACATTTCTCATGAAATAGAGAAGCTCAGAGTCCTGGAAAAAAGGGGTCAGAGGAACAGTTAATGTATTTCATCTCGTTTCATCCCGTTGACGCAGTGAAACCAGATGACACGCATCCAGAGTTTACAAGCCAGCTGGCAAACAACTTGGACAACTCAGTAAGACGGAGGCGGCACCAGAAGGAACTTAAGAATATAAACATATAGCAGCCATGCTGCGCCAGATGAAAGGCCCACCTGGCTAACGTCTTGTCTGACAGTGGGCAGCGGTGAATTCCTCCGGGAAGCGTCCAAGCGGCAGGGCAGGTTCAGGACGGTCCTTGCCCTCGTACTGCTTTCCCGCTTGCTGCAGACAGCAGTCGAAGAGTTTCCTGAGCTGGAGATCGCATTTGGACCATTATGTTTAATAGCCCCTGACAGACTTTCCCACAAAAGGAAAGCTATAGTGTTTTTACATCCTACACCGTGAGTTAGAAAGCAATTTATCACCAGCAATAAGGCTATTGCTTTGGGATATATTAATTGTATCCCTACGTTCAGGGCTGAGCAGCTAAAATCATACATTTACTCCGATACTGCACCTTCTGCAGATGTTCCTGCCAGAAAGCTGCCTGCAAATCGAGAAGAGTTGGAGAAAAACCCAACACGGCAACAAACTAGCTAAGCATATGGCAGATCATGGACAGATGGACAAAGGAAAGAATAATGGCATTAGTTTGAAAGGAGCCAAGTTATGAGCTACTAAAATGTTTACAAATATTTGTAAAGCAATAATCTAAACGTGAAGGGACTGGTTAACAGTGTAAACAAGGTACTCTGATCCTAAGACAAGGCACTATTTGGTTATAACTTAAAGGGAAAAAACAGATCTCCCAAGTGATTAATGACAAAGTCACTGAAAAAGTGGTTGAGATGCACAGAAATGTCTAGAACACGGCACCTACAGGACTAGCAAGGAGGAAGTCTTGGGTTCTCCCTTGAGAATTCAAGGCAGGGGAAAAGTAAAGTTTACAGACATCATCTCAAGTCCCATTATCCTTTTCTATTACAAAAACACCCTGCCCCATTCTATTTAGGGAATTTCAATTTTATGGCACAATTGTTTTTTCTTGTTACTTTTCCCATCTGTAGGTCAAAGCCCGTATCAGACACCCAATGCTTCACCAACACTTCAGCATAGGTCAAAGCCCGTAGCATACACCCAATGCTTCACCAACACTGCAGCAGGACGGTATTTCAGAAATCTGTGCATACGATTAATGCATACTTACACCTCAGGCATTTTAGATCTCAGTTTCCGTGACCGTGTGCACAAACTGACAATTTCTTCAACTGTGTAAGTACCAAACCAGTCAGTTTTACAGAATGACTGCATGAACCACAGCTGTGTTTGCATTTACACCTGCCTTACAACACCTGATACACTCAAAAATGACAATGCTCAAAACTGACTACAATTATATTGGCTCTGCTAAATCACTGTATAAATAATGGTCATTTATATAGTGAACTACATCAATAGGCTGCAGTTCTTGGAGTACTAACATTTATTGACAAATGCAAAAATAATTTAAATTGAGTAGAGGAACTAAAAGATTTGCAGTTGGAGTCAGTTTATCCAGGAAAAAAAAAAAAAAAAAAAAAGGATTTTCAAAGGATAGGTCCATGTTCAAATCAGCAATACAATGCTGATACAAAGCAGGGTTGCTTGTACTTCACAAAATACTTCGTGGACATGGCAATAAGGTTCTTCAGTGATTATTTGCACGTCTGAATTAACACATAGCAAATGATGCGGAAAAACTCAATGTCTTCATCTAGCGGTTGTAGGGTACAATCACGTAAGGTAATACGTGCATTTCATAAACAAGGACAATGTCTTCATCTAGCGGTTGTAGGGTACAGTCACTTTAAGGTAATACGTGCATTTCATAAACAAGGACATTCCGCTCCAAACACCAAATTTGTCCTCTAAGTTCCATTTCTTCCCAAGTCACAGTATATGCAAGACCTTACTGACACCTCCTACCAACAGCTGACCTTATAGTTAATAAAACCTAGACATTTTACAGCTTGACACCCCACCCCCCTTATTTATAAAGGGCTTTATGCATTTCAAAGGGAGATTCCCAGCAAGATAATGGGAATCATTACTGGAGCCTAGTCCTGCAAAATCCCAAGACACTGAGCTTTAATGTCATGCCAATCTCATGTTCAGAACAGCTATTTTGGGTAATTACAGAAGTTGTAATAATGCCTTTGGAGTCCCATGAAGTTGAGCTCACTGTAACTAAGACATGTAGTCTTGCAGGCAGATGCTTTTTCAAAAGGGACTCAATTTGTTTTAATAAAATACTGAACAAAAACATCCTTTAGACCGTACTGTTTTCTTGGTAGTGCTTCTGTGTAGTCACCTACAAGATTTCAAAGCCTAATCTTCAGTTGATGTAAACCTGCATGACCTTGCTACCCGATCAAGTTACACCCATTTACATTAGAGGAAAGTTCAACCTTAAGCCAAGTCTTATTTAGAAGTAACTTTTGTAATTCATCTGCATTTCACTTTTAGTATAAACAAATATTTTTTAAAAAAAAAATCAGTCTTAAATGCTATCTGATACAGAGATACCAGAATTAACTTCCTATTGTGTATACATTAAAGACAGTTCAATCCAAATTGATGGAGGTATATGTTCCCCAAAAAGTGCAAGAGAAACATTTATAAGTATGATGCTGGTTTTACACAAGGAACCAGAATGCAAACCCAGCTCTTTTGCTGCAGGACAGGTGAAGGACGAAGGCCTGGGCACCGGCCGTGAGCACTGAGGCTGCGAGAAGTAGATCAGCGCTTTTCCTCCTGCTCATTCACATACCAACTCCTGGGATACGCCTTAACTCTCCAACCCTATGGAGAGGTTGTGGACCACATTTTTAGTCACAAGGATCCACATGTGTCTGTCCATGGGTGTTCCTGTGCATGTATTTTGTGTCGGTACGTGAATTTTCTGGTGTTCACTCAAAAGCTCAGAGGCTTCACCCTTACTGCCAGTTAGTGCCTTCCAGAGATGAGATTTTGCTCTCTTCTTGGGAGGGAACGGTCTGTTTTTTGAGCAGGCAAAAAGCAGTGAAAGCCAGCAAGAAATAAAAAAAAAAAAAAAGTATGATAAAATACTGAAAGCTTGTTAGCTACTGTGCACCTCGGTTTTCACTGACGTCTTTAGTGCAGCCTCCACGTTTTCAAGTCCCTTCTGTTACGCGGGCATGATTAATTCCCCTTCAGTTTTCCAAGCCTGCTTCTGCTTAGAAGCCAATTTAGCAATTAAATTAATCGTCAAATATTTCTTGCCAGAGAATAAAAATGAAGTTTCACCTCGCCTGGGCAAAACCCGATTCCCAAAGGATTCGAGAAGTTAATGAGCGGAACAGTTACAAAAAAATGTAAAAACCGGCAAATCAGACAGCCAAGAAAGAGACAGGAAGTGACAGCTTTAAGAAAATACCTCTAAAGTAGAGGAAATGAGTCGTCCTTTAAGAAGAAATCATACATATGAAGCACATAAAACAGAGTATTCTTTGTAGACTTGACTGAAGAAGGAAAGAAAAAAAAGACACATCCTGAATAGCATTAAAAGCAAGACAGCTTCAGTGGTTAGTCTCATCTAGTTAAGATGGAAATTCGAACAATTTTAAAAGCAGTGGCCAAAATCTATCTGTAAAAGAAAAAAAAAAAAAAAAGGGGGGGGGGGTAATACTCCTGAATGGATAAAAGGGATCTTTTAAAAAATACAATGTGCATAGGCTCCTCCTCGGAGATATGTGCTGAGAAAAGCCTTGTGTTGAGTTTGTACTCGGAGAACCTCTCCTCAACTGAGGGGCTTCTTCAGTGAGTTACAAATTGGAGGCCTTTGCTCTAGCAAAGGGGTTTGATGCACAACTTGAGGACTACATGGATATAAACCTTCATCGCAGGCACAACGGGCAGCTCCCAAACTCACGACAGCAAGAATTGCCTGATTGCATCCACCAAGCTCACAGACACCCCACGCACCACGTCCGGGAAGGGACTGGCAGCGATGCTGAAAAAGGCATTAAGGGCTTTGTTAAGTGACACTGACATTTCAAAAAGGAAGCTCAAGCTAAGCAGACTTGCTTATGTGAAGTTAAGTCTTCCTTAAACCCCTTTTTTAAAGCTCGTTCCTATAATGCAGGAAATGTCACGTATAAAAGAGCTGTATCTGAGTGCAAACACCTTACAGAGCAAGTTTAACCTCAGAGGTTGTGTCTTCATCCCTACAAAAGAGCATTCATTGTCCACACCTGTCCAGTGAGGTTTTGCTGGTGAGGGGGAAGGAGGGGAAGAAAATGCAAGAGAAAAAAAAAATAAATCTTCACTCCATTTTATGACCACAAAAGTCATTTCTAAGACATTTCTGTATAGCTACAATTTTATCTTTCGTAATAATGTTATCTCATGAAATATAAATTTACGTGGACTGGATTCTTTACTTTTAGAATGATTTAAGACTTCTTTCACTAGGTAGAGAAATTAGACCAATTAATAAACCTGAAAGCCTTCTGCCACAAGGATTTCCCCTGAAAGGGCTTTAAGAGCAAATTTAGCACTAAACTGCTTCAGGCAAGCTCACCGCCTGGTTTTCTCTGGCTATAAAGGCAGCAGCAGTTACACCGAGTAACAAGCCTGCTACTGTAATACATCACCCATCACAGCCTAACTGGCATGATAAAGTGTTTGCTCATGAGGGGATTGTGTGGCCAGTCCAAACAAAGACCACTTCATCTTGCATTTCCTAGAAATCTAAAAAAAAAAAAAAAAAAAGAAGGAAAAAAAGCTCACATCCTGAGCTGTGGCTATGGAGCGCTGGGAAGCCTGAGCCACTCCCCAGCCTTCGCTCTTCTCCCACAAAGCAGAGAGCTGCCTGTCTGCCCTTTCATTAAGCCGCTCTGTTGCAGCCATCCCCTATGTATTTCACTCAGTTATAAATGAAATAATATTATAATCACTTGGGGTTTTATTACTGTTATCCGGAGACATTGCCAGCAGTTTCCTCCAGCAGCTTGCCGAGTGGATGAGATCTGCAGCGGACCTAAATCAATCAAGCCAGCAAGGTCATCGTTATTGCAGAGTGAGAAATAAAGGCTGGATCAGCCTCCCACGTTATTTCGCCCCTCGCCCTCCTCATTTCCCCACTCCTCCTGACAGCTCCAGTTCCTGAGCGATCCCAGGGAGAAAATGTAGGAGACGCTGGGAGAGCATCTGCCCACCACCATCTGCAGTGCACCTTCTCCCTCCAGGGAGATGCAGATATCTATAGGGAAGATGTATCTATCTCACATGCACAAATCCCTAATCATTCCTGCATTTCCCCACAAATAGAAGACAGAAACAAATAGAGTGATCTATCATCTCTCCAAGCTATTATTCCGTTAAATTTACTGCGGCTTGGGCAAGCGGGGATTCACCAGCTGAAGCCCTGTGCAGTGGTATCTCCATTTTGAAATGAGCAATCCACAGGTGAGTGTGCCCCAGCGCTCTCTCTACATCCCGAAGGTGAATTAAAACAGAAGATCTTACGAATTTCCTGCTTCCGCTGACATTACATGGCAATGAGGTTCCCAGGCTATCCTGGCATGAAAAGCAGACCTCCCAGCCTTGACCTTCAACCGAAGTGCCTGGGGGCAGGAGGGAAGGTGTGCTTGGCCACCCAACACCTCTCGCCCTTTCGGGAGGCTGGCGTGACATTTGCCGTACCTTACACCCGGAAGGTTTGCCGTCCCAGCCTGGTTAACCAGTCCCTGCTCTCAAAGACTAACAGACAACTGCCAAAAGCTGGCAACTTACAGCAAAGGCTTGGGACAGAAGGTGCCCCAGAGCCACAGGACGGCTTATCCCCAACCCCTGAGAGCGCGCTGGCCCACTGACCTGCCTCCTTTTGCGGCTGGGCTTCCCAGTGAGCCCGGGCTCATCCCCGGCAGAGCTCCTACAGGGGACCCACCCTCGATCCCATGGGAGAGCCAAGGTGGCCACTCCACAGCAGCACGCGTGGGAGGTGACAAGGCAAACAGGGCAGATGAGAGCTAAGGGGGACCCAAAGCAGCCAGCTGGGCCAAGAGGGCAGCCAGGAAGCTCTCCTAAAGCACAAAGTTCTCGCTTTGCCAAGTTGGTTGTCTAAACTGAATTCGGTTTAACTTAAAACGTCATTAAAAATATCTGCATCTAGAAGGAACTCACTCCACGCCGTCAGTCTGTCACCTTCAGCCTGGGACCACTCTTAGGGAACGACAAACAACCCAAACTGGATCATACATAGAACCACAGCACCACGGGCCAACGTGGATACTGCCCTAACGGGATACAGCGCCAGCAGCTTCTCTGGCAGGAAGGGCTCAAATCCACCAGGCAACTGGATCTAAGAAGAATGGACAATCCCATGGTTTGTTTGAAATGTTATAGAAGACACAGGTTGAATGTTAATCAGAAAGAAAAAAGTACTGATCATCAACATATCAATGGGCTCAGTTTAGCTTTCAGTGCTCATTATTGTCTGGTGTGAGATGCAGGACCAAGTCTGTACAGATATTTCCAAGTTTCAAAGTTATAGCTATGGTTTTATTCCCAAAGGCTGATGCAGAAAGGACTGCAGCAACTCTACAGAACACTTAAGGATTTAAATATATATAAAAAAAACAAACCACAATCGCATCACCCAAGTGACAGTGCTCAGGAACAGAGTCTGGAATATTTTACAGCAATTCTGTTACATTCTAGCACACATAAGGATGTGAACATTTACTTTAGCTAACCACAGAATGCACGAGCACACGCTGTTACATGAAAAGGGGTGCTTTCCAGCACAATGTGTGGCAATCGGGGGAGTCTAACCAGAATATTAAGAGTGCCATATTTTACTATTATTTACCATTGGGGCACCACAAGAACCACTGCAGCTCCTTTCTTCTGCATATAATCACCATATTGATAAAACTGGCACCAACCCCAAACTGGACATGGCTTTTCTGTCCCACCGCACAAAGGGAGGCAGACACAAAGACAACCAGTGATGTTATACTGGCTACCAAAGAAAACAAAATCCAAGCCACTGTTCTTCACTACATGCTCTCTGCTTGGACAGGAAAAAGGCATACTCTAAGAAGTCACTTTTCAAACCTCATTTTTGGATGAAGAGTCGAGTGTTTTACATGGTAACTAGGCATGAAATTATACCAGCTACAATGCAGGCGGCTCAGTGGTTTTTCTCTGTTGGCCACCAGTCAGGTGCACAAGTGCTCCCACTTAGATTTAACTCGGATGCCAGGCCAGAACACGTCCCATCAGCATCACGCTTGTCACTGTAGGGCAGGATGGTTTTGCTGGCATGCCAAAGCAGCTGCGTCTCAGAGTGCATTGCCTTCTTGGCAGGTATTCCTCCTTGCCTAGGGGAGGCAGACATAGGGGAGTTCTACATCTAGAAAAAACAAGGTTATTGTAGCCCATCAGATATGATTTCCGGCTTTAAGGATTAGAGCTGTGTCACAGCGAATGCCAGGGAAAACAAGGGGTTGTTCCTTAGCTGCACCTTGTAACATTTTACTGTTTACTTGCACTTATTTTAGACCAATTTCCTTTCTGAAAGGGTATCCCAGTCCTCCTCTGCCTACCCCCACCGCACGCCCAGCTCCCACACTCTCATTACAGCAACTGCCTGCAACTCAGGTTAAGCACGTTTAAGGTTCACCTTGCCCTCACACTCCTTCAGGAGACAGCTTCTTCAGCAACCGCAGTGACTGCTTCTCCTCCCCCCTCTAGCACTTCCAACCCCAACTTTTCTCTCTCCGCTGACCTTCTGCAAAGGTGAGCACCTGTAAAACACCTCCCTGATCTACACAGGCAGCCGGACTCTCCCCCGTGCCGAGAACCTGGTTCACGTTCAGCAGCAGTTACAAAAGGAGCAACATCTGCTCCGTAACTGCTCAGCAAAGCATTGCACAAGAGCAGTTCCTTTAGCCAGCCCGATATTGCAAATGCCAAAGGAATCTGTTTCCCTCATATCTCTACTCATGAGACCTCTGTTTAGAATATTTGAAATTACTTGGAGTCCACCACACTAATAAGACCCCCCCGGGTTTCACTCCAGCTCTCTTGCGTTCATCACCTTTCACCCTCAGGAGGTTCTTTCCCATTTGCTCCCGAGTGCCAGCAGAGTCTCATCTGCACCCCCTGCACACTCGACTCCCTCCAGCTTTATTAAGAAATCATCCTCCAAGGGTGCTCTGGGCTGCAGTTTAACAAGCCTGACCGAGAAACGCAGGTTTGTTTCTTCGGGGCTCTTTGCTTCCAGCTCAACTCATTCACTCTTTGATGCCCCCTGGGAACTAAAGCAGATAATCCTGATTTTGCAATTTCTACTTGTGAATTTTCTGTATCTAACTGGTGGGGAGAGGACATTTCCCGAGCCTGCTCTGGGAAAAGACCCATTCCGGCAGAAAATTTGGTTCTCCCTCTCCCTCCTGAAAACAAGTCTGCTCCTGCCTCCCCTCACTTCAGCCCCGACGGTGGAATTTTAATTGAAGCAACTGGTGAAAGAGGGGAGGGAAGGTGTGGTTTGGCTGCAGGACAGTCAGGACCTCTTACACGTCTTGCCCTGACAGTACCTCCTCCAGTGCCCTGGGGATAACCCCACGCCATGCGGAGAGAGCTGTTGTTCCACGGAGCATGGGAAAGGTTTGCAAAACGCTTTGATGCTGAAGCACAAAATTCTAGACCTGAGGTAACAGTTCCCTCAATGTACTGGGAAATCAGGTTCCTTTAAGTTTCCCTGCGAGCAAGGTCAAAACCACACTTCTTCAAGCTTGCTCGAGAATGACAGCCAGTCTAAAATTAAGTTGAGAAGTAACTTCTCACCCTCTTGTGAAAGAGGCCACAAAAAGCCTAAATGAATCTTCAAAAAGCCTAAATAGATCTTCCACGAGAAAGAAATACTCCCCAGAGAGGAGAGCGAGTACAGGCACACATTCACAAGCCAGAGCCCTGCGCTAGTGCCAGGGCAGGGCAGAGCTGCTGCTCTCAAGGGACAGGGACCCGCTGGTGGAACATACCATGGACCTGGCCCAGGTCACCTTCTGCCACAGTCAGCTACCTGATTTCTGTACATATCCACGCTAACGGAGCGGAAGAGAACATCAATGTCAAGCAAAAGAGCTTAAAGAGAAAGAGGGCACATCCCTCTGTGCTCTTTCTTTATCCCATGAGACCTATCTCATGGTAAGTTGAAGAAAAGTTGTTTTTCCACCCAATCTCTACTTTGAGTCAAGAAGCCAGCAGTGACAGCATCAGAATGCTATTTGGGAACGGAACTGAAGAGCTGTCAGCTAGCTTTGTGGGGTTAAAGAAAACCAACACAGAAAACCAAGCGCAGGAGCCAAGAGATGGCAAACCTTAAGATGTCTGAAAGCCAAAGGAGACAACCATCAAAGATTCGGGACTCACCAGGCCTCTGTCAGCTTACAGAGCCTCTTCTCTCGCCCTCCCCTACATCTCAAAGATGAGTGTGCATTTCTGGGCAGGACTGGTTCCAGCAAAGTCTCTTTGTGAAATGAGCACGAGGACATGTGCAGAGGAAAAAATATCGGGGGCGGAGGAGAGAAGATGGGGAAATTCATCCAGAGGCTGCAATAAAGTTCAAAAACTTTTAGAAGTCGAGTTTTTTTCCCTGTTGTTAAGTGCCCTGTGAAGGACAGGAGTCCCTCTGCGCTGGTGGACACACTGTCTTTTAAAGCCAGTGTGTCCAGTGCCCAGTGTCTCCAGAGACTTTTAAAGTCTCTGGAGCAGAAATTCAACACACTTTTCCCCAGAGAAAGTTCTATTGTCCTGCGGTCCCATTGCCAAATTCAGACATTTAATTCAAAGTGTGAAACAGAAGGATTCCAGTCCTACTTTTAAAAGGGAAAAACTCCAGGCTACCGCTCCATCACATAACTAGCGCCAGCTTTGCTCAGGGCAGGACACAGCACAGCTCCCTATCCTCTAAAGGAAAGGGAGGCAACACACAAACAACGTATCACTGTACATCACAGCCTCAGAGCCTGCATACCTCAAACAGTAACCAGCGCTAACAGTCTGAGGCACCTCGGCAGATGTATAGCCAAGCAGCTATAAAAGAGCCTTTGTGCTGGCTGAACAGAAACAAGGCATTTTCTGTAAGGGAGACGGCCCTGACCACCTACCAGAATAAACGGGGTTACACATTTCACACTTCCTCTGCACCGGGAACCGCGAGGGCAGATGGCACAAAGCAGACACCGTGGGCTGGCGAAATGACCCGTTCGCTTTGCGGAGCCACGGCAGGGACCTGGAGGAGCCACGGTACAACCAGACGGAAGATGACATTGTCCTCACCTTCCATCTTCCTTGCTTGCAGTTCCCGTATCAGAACTAAACCGCTCGATTTAAATTTGAGCGGACCTGCAATTCAGCAGAGGCTCACCCCTGCGCTACTGTCCATGCAGATCATCACAAATACTTCTGATTCACCATCCAGAGCTCCAGACAAAGGCTTTTCATCCTAACACTTAAGCACCCAGCTCCTACTTTATATATTTATTTTGAAATATCCTTTTCACCTTCACCCCAGTTTCCAGTCCTGCAATTAGGCTAATTCTTTAGGGCTGCAGGAGCTATGGTGTTATTTTTGGCCTAAAAAAGTTAAGAAACTGCGTGGACGGTTTCTCCTCAGTACAGGCACATGCAGCAGCGATGGCACCATTGGCAAACTTCAGGGTTTGGCCAAACTCGTTGTGCCACAGGACTGGAGATGGCTTCCAGTTGTGCCCAGTAAAATGCAGCAACAAGGCAAAGTGCAACTGCAAAAGGCTCTAAAAGTGAGTGCACCACTCGTTTCAATTCTAAAGAATCAGAAAGGGGGAAAAAACCCAATGATTTGAAAATGTCAAAGAAAAATTGCCCTGTCCAAAACCTGGCAAAGCCACAGCTCGCAAACATTCCCACGGAAGCAAAAACCCTGCTGCTTTATGAAGATTAAATCTGCTACTGTCTCTCAGTTGTTGGCTGTTGGGTTTTTTTGTTTGTTTGTTTGTTTGTTTTAAAAAAAAAAGACCAAACAAAGTTCCTAACATCTTTGGCCAAGGGGAAGTGTCTTCAATAGACAAAGGATATAAAACCGAGTATGTTAGTTAAGTAATCTGTGGTAAGGTTAAACAAACAAGGTAAGGTAAGGTAAGGGTAAGGTTTCTTGATAAATCATCTGTGATAAGGTTAAGCAAATTTCTCTTTTGTCAGGGTAGCAAAGAGACACACACAAGGGAACAGTATTTTTGCTGACCTGGAGAGGTGTACATTCTGGAGTCACTCTAGTCAGCCAAGATTGTTTTTAGTGAAGCATCTGGTCCGAAGGCTGTATGAAACCATTAAAAAAATTGAGTCAGGCATTTAACCCACTCTGTACCCATACACTGAAGGGGACTATAGGAAAAAAGATTTATAAAAAACTCAGACCTAAGATACAGACTGTACCCCATCACGTATTTATGCAGAATTTCACATAATATTCTCAACACCTACTAAGAACTTTCTTATTAAGGACAAAGAACATTGCCCTCACGGAGAGATGCTGACAAATGAACTCTGCTGTCCCTTGGGCAAACGTTTTCTCTCCAAGACAGTAACACATATTAAAAAGTATGGTTACAAAGGATTAAGGCAGCTCAGTTAATGCAAACTAGCACTCTCTCCTGCATTCCTCACTAATACAGTGGTGACATAACCAGCCAAAACATGTAGCTTTAATTCAAAGTTAAAGAAGTTACTGCCAAGTAATTACACCCATTGAAAGCCTATGAGCAGAGGAACCTTCACTAATAGCTGCTATTCTCAGAGCACTCTTCTAACCAGTTGCACCAATCTGAAGCGGCAACCATGAACAAGAGCAGGCAACAAGTTTTCACGAACAAACTTGTGCTTGCCTTTCACTAAGCACACTGCCACGAGGTCTGAGCACAGCCAAGAGGACAGCGGGCAAGGACGCAGCATCCAAACGCTGGCTGCCTACTCAGAAAGGCCGGGGCAAGTCGAAGGTAGATGAGTTTTCTGATAACATGCTGCTTTATTTTTCTGACAACATGTTTTTCTTTGCAGCTGGCAGAAGGTGACAATAATGCTCCTGGAACTGCAAGCAGTTTCCTACTGCCCTTTTCTGCTTTCTATTGAACTGCTGACTGAGTCCAAACTACGGGTTCCCATTTATTTCCTTGCTAATCCCAGCCTCTAAGAACCTGTGCTTAATCCACAAAGAGTACCGGATGCTTCTGAAGACTGCTTCCAAGACCAAAAATACAGCACTCAGCTGGAGCTCCCTGAAGCCATTCAGTAGGAAGGATTAAACCCAGGGAACTGGATGGGGCTTAGATCCAGTGGGCATGACCCTACCTGTGCTCTCTTCATTACACAAGAGCATGTTGTGCCTTTTACTAAACCTCTAAGCTAATGACTCTAAAGCACTGGCTCTAGGAGCCTCATCTCACGGCTCCGCACAAACATTTAGGGCTCCCATCCTGTACTGACACGTGCTCTCAGCTATAAACCAGAAGAGACGCTAAATGAAACAGTTTGCTCTACCCTAGCAATGCTCCCAGGACATCAGACCACCAAGCGCAGAAGCTGGAGCTTCATCTACGCCGTAGCCCCGGGAGCAAGTCACTGCCAGCAGCACAGGTAAAATGACGTTACGCAGCCCGTGAAGCAGAAAAACTGCTGGGGTGCTTACTTGGAAAAGAGAGCTTGCTGTAGAGGCTTTCCTCTTATCAGTAATACAACACACCGAGGTACAACACACCGAGGTACAACACACCGAGGTACAACACTGCAGTGTGGACAAAGTATAAATGGATAAACCAACATTTCCAATTCAGAGAGTCTTAAAAAACACTTTGGGTCCCTAACAGCAATTTAAATTACATGCCGGATTTATCTCTTTTACTGAAGTCACCATTGCCACACAAGCTGCAATGAAGTGGCCACTGGTGTGAAGTTTAATTCATTCTCAAGAATCCCACTGATAAAAATCAGTCACTTTTGCTTCATTTTTTGTGACAGTACTTTAAACTTTCTCAACACACATCTGAAAGAACCACTGGCAACTAACTTGCTTTCACTGAGGACACCAGCAGAAATTCACTTTTACGTAAGAAACTAGCCAGAAATAACCAGAACTCAACTTTCAGTTCTGCAAGGACCCCCAAATACACTTTCAGCTGAAACTTCAGGATTTAAGAAAACAAAACCCGTTAGTTCCCCAAACCCTTCCAATTATGTTACCAACTTCTTTGTGACACAGAAAGGTCATTTGGTCTAAGCATGCTGGAAGATAATCCTCACCCTTCAGGCAATCAGGATTTCTGGCAAGATTTTAAGAGGTCTCCAGCTGATAACCATGAAAGTTCACACCACCAGGAGTCCAGATAAGCTTTTAACACAGGAAATTAGTGCTAAAATGTTTTAAGCGCTGTAAGGATCAATTAAAGAGATGGTGCAACAGTCCAGCAAAGTAGAACTAAGTTCTCTGCTCCAAATCGGATGGCTTTAGAACACAAAACCGCGGCAGCAGCTCTTCAGCTGGGAGGTGTCTAGAGGAAACGAGGTTAGACAAATCCTGGACAATTAATCCTCTGTGCAGTCAGATTACATACTCACACCATCCACAGAACCATCAGTCAACAGCACAGAGCCCTGAGTGAAACTGCTACTTGCCTGCGGACTAGGACTAGGCATTGCGGGTTGCCATCTTGCGTCTTCCCTGTTCATCCACGAACCAGTGGTTCTCCCACCACAGCCCAAAAAGCCGAGCTCCTTACTGACCTATGTCAAGTGCACGTGGGTACAATTCACGTGAAGACTCAAAATATGTAGTTATTAGTTACTGCAACTGCAAGCTATAAAAAAAGAAGAACCACGGCAGCACACTGAACGCCATCGTGTGCCTTGTCAGCACTGGGGGACCACAAAGTCCATCGAGGACAGTGACTTCAGGAGTAAGCAAAAGAGGAATTGGCAGGGTCTGGGCTGAGCTGAGGAGTCACTGGGTGCCAACAGCTCTTTCCAATATATCCCTCAGCAGCAGAGCAGTGACTGCAAACACGGTGAACTGGCAAAACGTAACTGCAGAGATCACAAATGCATCCTCAGACTGCCCTAGTATGCTGGCAGCCCGGCGAGCACAGGGAGACGCTCGCAGAGCGGCCGCTCGGCGCTGTGAGAAGGCAGTGTCAGCCTGCTCCTGACCACCTTCTCCAGAATCATTCTGAAAAGCCTCCATAGCAAGTTACGGCTACACACCCGTATGGCTGGCTATAACCACTGTGCTCATTCACTGAAAGTTCCAAAGAACCTTTACACTAAATTCGGGGTTTTTTTGAAAAGTAACAAATAGATATGACATCAAAACTCATCATATCCATCCATTTAAAAGATCCACCTTTTGTTTCTTTTCCATAATCATTCAATTGTTTTTATTTAAAAAATCCAAATATTTCTCAAAACACCATACTGGAAGTACAACACAGCTAGCACTGAAAGCATTTGAGCTGAATGTGTTTCTATTATCCCTTTGGTGACCTCAGCTAGTTTATATTAAGCCCCTTCCCCACATCAGCACTTCACTTCTATTTTCCATCACCAAACAAGCCTGGCTTTTCTCTCCCATGCTTACAGGCTCTGACACTTCCATGCTGCTGGTGCTTTAAGCTGTTCACAGAACTTGTCTTTACTAGATTGAGGGGAGAAAAGCAAATATAAATTTACTCTCCAAATTTATACAATTAAATCCCCCCCCCCCAAACATCCAGGTCACAGTTACCCTCTACATGTAGATCAGCTAAAAACTTCCATACTGAGAGCCCCAGCTGAAGACACTTCATGTCCACTTCAGCTGAGAAAGACAATTTTTATTTTTTTAATTGTCTAGTCACCTGGGACATTTTGCAGAGATTCTGTTTATACAGAGCTAGACATGAAGTGGTTTATTCTCCCACCCCTGTCTTTTATACACAGAGATAAATACTAAATAAAACGGAGGAGGAAACCTGCCAACTCAAAGTTTGGTCAGACCCTTAGGAGGTAACTGACTATACAGGTATTACTGGGTTTAATATTGATTATATTTGGAATTTAATCATGTTCTTCCAAGATCTCCAGTCAGGTGGGATTCACCTAGAAGAAGCAGTGCAGCACGCAGCTCTGATCACAGCACACGGCATTTCCTCCAAGTACCGAGTCTCACAGCTCCAGCAAACCGTAAAGTGAGAATCTACCCTGCAAGAGGACGGCTTTGCCATCTGTTCAATAAAGAGAAATACATTAGAAAGCTTCTAGCCTCAGACTTACCTCCCCATTGCTGCTCAACAGAACAAACTCAAATCCTCCAGTATCTTCCGAGTGCCTTAATTAAGAAACTGGGATGATGAGCTATTTCATTTGAGTTCTTTGTCCTGTCATGCAATGAAGGATTAGCCTTTCCTGACTTGTCCTTAAGATAACAACTAATCCCGATAGCCCCCTCATCCCAACAGGCTGCACAGATCCTAATTTCTAACCAAACCACTGCACTTCAAAACAATAATGGGGAAAAAAAATAATACTTCTGTTTGCTGGATTCATGGCTGAAGCTCCT
Organism: Podiceps cristatus; assembly: GCA_000699545.1. Taxonomy (NCBI): domain Eukaryota; kingdom Metazoa; phylum Chordata; class Aves; order Podicipediformes; family Podicipedidae; genus Podiceps; species Podiceps cristatus. The sequence goes on from KL283751.1 coordinate 37,160, forward strand.
TAGAGTCTGCATCAAAGTCCCCATTTCAGCAACCCTCAGTTTAGGCATTAGATCAAGTCATCCAGCTAACTAGGGACAGATTAACCGTGTGCTCACAAAAACTAGGTCAGTCTCAAACACTCTCTAGAGCCTGGAAAGGCACATATGTGCAAGCACAGATCACAGCCTTCCTCTTTTCAAACGATGGCCAGCAAAAAGTCGCTAAGATCCAGACCCAAGTGACCTGGGTACAACACTACGCACAAAGTGGTTCTTGATTTCTACAACAAACAAGAAACCTTTACCAACCTGAGTTCAGAAGTCACTAAGAAATGACTTAGTGGTGTCAAGTCAGTTTTCCGCCTTTGAAATATTTGGTTCTCAAATATTTAATGATTTTCTGAAGTAAAAGAGCTAGGTCAGGACTTGGGTGCAGATGTGAGATCCGTCTCCTATTCCAAACCCTCCTAACCCACACCTTGGTTTCACAAACCCAGACTGCAGCCTTTGCTCTCTCCTTTGACCTCTCTGCCCTCCTCCTCAGCAAACATTGCTACTAAAATTAGAGCACAGTGGTCACACAACACTGCCTTCCCCGCTGCCGTCACAGACTCCCTGTCACATCAGCCATGTATTTTAGTCTCACACTGAGCCCCGTGCATCACCTTCACTGCCCAGATAATGCTCTTCTCTATTCTTACCTGCGTCTACTCTGACAAAATACCATTTCTCGTTACCTTCATGAAGCTCAGTCTCCATCCATCTCTGGAACGGATGGCCACCCACTTCCAACTTACTCTGAAGCCAGACAGACATCTCTAAAGTGTTTCAAAGATAAAATTTAGCGCTTAGGAAAAGTTGATTTATAAACATCCACCATAAAACACTGGACATGCTCATATCCTCCCTCTCGCACGTACACACACACACACAATTTGTAGCGTAGAGTTCTTGAATGAAGAGATGCAATGGGCTACACAAACACGGTGAGATGCAGATATCTTGCTGTCAGGGTTTGCCAAGTTTCTATGCCCCGACATAAAAAAAAAAAAAAAAAAAAAAACGTACAAGCTTTGAAGTTGGGACAATATATATGTATTAGAGTGTCCGATTTCAGAAGCACAGCTGGATGCTCCCACCACAAAGACACGTCAAGTCTTATGTTGGCTGCCTGGAGTCCAAGGCAAGGGTTCACAGAGCAAGAGTGACCAAACATCACAGTCCAACCCCGCTGCCCTGCGCAGACCGTGGTGAACCGGGGGGCTTCGAGCACCCTGCCCACAGCACCTCCTCACGGACCCCATCCTGCCCTGCTCTGAGGTGTCCAGCTCTTGCTGCCGAAGTCACTGCGTGCTGCGTGTCATCCATTAGCCAGCTAGAAACAGGCTGAATCTCCGTTTTCATTACTGAAGGCAGGTTCTTTCTCCAAGGATAAAGCAAAGCAACTCAAGGTTAGCAGTTAACAGCTGCATCTGTCTCCCATACTTAGTTCCGATCAATGGTTGCAGGACTTTGATCTTTTTTTGACTTCTGGCTATCTTACAGAAAACCATGAACTTCAGTTTTGCCCACGGGAGAGTCCATTCCAGAAACGGTATGTTCTGGCACTGCCAATGTACTTGGCAGATATAATGTGCACTTTAAGGGCTTTCCTAACTTCAGTGAATTTCAGAGTAGCAATTATCTTCAATTACTCTAGATGAAAGACCACACAAAACATTAATTTAAATCCTTCTTCTTCCAAAAGCACCCCACTATTCCCAGTCACCATGGCCCTACCTCTTCCCTCACCAACGCCTGAAAGATTGGACATACTCTTCCTTGATGCCCACGCTTCCTGATGTGATCGCTCTCTTTATCACAGCTTTGTCTCCATGCAAATTATAAAAAATCCTGTCTCAGCTTAGGACATACTTCCTGATGTGATTGCTCTCTTTATCACAGCTTCGTCTCCATGCATATTATAAAAAATCCTGTCTCAGCTTAGGACATCTAAGAGCACTTGTTGAGGGTCTGGAGGGAAACACAGCCCTCTCCACACAGACACACTTGCTGCTTCTTACCTAATTTCTCCCACTACCTCAATCAGAACAGAAGGAAAACGACACAAAACACCTGGGCATCTGCAGCAGCAGTTAGAGGTGGAATGAGCTGCTCCACTGGATCCAGATGTTTCTATTGCACCGTAGGACACGAGGCAGTATCACCTGAAAGCAATGTGTGTCAGAAGGAGTTTATTACTGAAGAAATGAATGGGATATGTATCAGCACTGCCTTGATTTCTAGTAGCTGCAAAGAGTTTGCATTGAAGTTACCAGTGCTCTTAAAGAGGAGGATATTAAACACAAATTAGAACAACGTTCAGCAGCAGCTACGCAACAAGGCTGAAACAACACTAAGCTACAGAGCGATGGCTTCATAATTCAGACGCATTTAAAGGAAACATTAGACTTAAAATGGAAACCGAGATCAACAATAGGTTGGGATCATTTAAATCACAAATGAGATGGCTTGTCAGAGCTGAAACCTGTTCTCAGGCTGAACAGCCAAGACCGTGCATGGCACCACGTGACGATGCACGAGAAAACAAAACTAGCATGTCTCTGATCCATGCAAGACGAACTACAAGAACTACTGGTGAGAGGAAACGAGAGAAGGAAGGAGACTTAAATACGTAAACTTTTTCTGAGAAAAACACCCATCAGCATGCTAGAAGTCCAAAATAGCAATATGCAGTAGAAATGCAGAATCACTTCCTAGCAAGTTCAGTACAAGCCTTTAGCCCTCTTCAAGAAGGTCTGTGCTCTATAATGCTTCAGAAACTGTCAAGTTCCCATCTATAAACTTCAGAGATTTCACAGCTCCATTCTTTTCATGATCCTTTTCTTTCAGTTTGCTGCATAAAAACCCATAACTTTGGCTGCTCCCCCCTATTGAGGGCTGAGTTTTACAGCTATTTCTCAAATAGCAGTAACAGACTCGGGTTTGTTTTTACAATGATGGTAATCCTTGCCATAAAGAACATACACTTTAAGAGACATCTCTCATGTGCGACTTACTCGACCTGTCTCAAGTAGGGCAACAGCTACAAGCCTGGTCACGGGAGCCTAAAATCCATCACAAGCTGCAAACTGCTCGTGAAGCAGCAGCCTGGGTGCATCAGACGAAGCTCCCCAGAGCCCGGGGAGCTTCAGTTCTCCTCAAGCTTGCATATACTGTTGCTGCCTCTTTCCTGGGGAGAAATGAAACAGGAAATCCAAAGAATCGTGGTGTCAATTCCTTTGCTGTATTTGCTGAAAAGCTCCTGATGGCAGGAAGAGCATGAACAAATCTTTACAAGTCTTGAAACGGGCAATAACCGGTGCCACTAATGAAGTGGTCTAAGAGGCCCCGCAGAGAGCAGCGAAGTGACAGAAACGCAGGAGGGGAGGGGGGGG
>JMFS01114874.1:0-33992 GCA_000699545.1 Podiceps cristatus
CCCCCCGCCCGCGAGCGTCCCCGCCGAAGCGCGTAGCGAACGGATCTGCCCGCCAAAGTGCAGCGCAGGATAAGACTTAAATAAGCGTAGCAGTACCGTCACCGACACGTCCGGCCTCACAGCCTGCCTCGGTAGAGTAGTTCAGCTGCTGCGTTTCTTGCTCTTGTGTTGGAAAGCGGTAGGAAAACGCGTGTGGCAGACTGGGGTTGCCCGGAAAAAAACCCCGGTTTTGAGCTCCAGTGCTACAGGACCTTCACTTTGTCCCAAGAGTCTGATAATGGAGGGAAAAGCGTGGCAAAAAACCGCCCCCTTAGTGTGCCCTGTAGCTTCAAACGGGCTGCTGTCTTTTGTGGGCTCTTGTATTTCTGCAGGATTTCTTTGTTGCTCCCCCCCCAATAACCGGAATATTCTAACGTGTATATAATGGATACCCAGTAGACTAATGGCTAGCATTTTGAATCTCTTTGATTGAGGAAAATGGGTAAACTCCAGGAATACAAAACATCTCAGCCAGCAATTGTGGCACTACAATAACTCAGCAAATTGCAGTAGAAAACGTGATTTGACGAGTTGTGAGATATTAATGTTTTTAAAAGTTAGAAATGACAGCACAACGTAACTACAATCTTGATGGATATCTGTGAACATGATGCTGGAAATTCCGTGACTGAAAGAAGCACTTAAAAATGCACCTCCCCAAACAATTCCACTGGAACTAACAAAGCTCAGTGGCCTTTCAGATAGTGGAGTCAATTACATCAGCATTAACTTTAAATTTGTGTCAAGATCCTTTGCCTGATTTGTAGAAAATTGGGTCCCTCTCGCTGGCTTTTTTCCATTGCTCATCTGTGCACTGTAATTTGAGTGTAAACTTCAGGCCTGCAGCTCCGGTGAGATTCCCGGCCAGTTCAATCTGGTTACTCCGAGATGACATCACGCGCGAGAACCAGCGCCACAATGAACAGCCAGGAAAGCCAGAGCCCGAACAGACAGATTCTAGCCAGGAGGGATGCAGTATTGACTGAAAGTTTCTACTTCTAAAATGTTTTATTAGTACAGTGGTATTTTATTTTTTGGTAACTTCTCATCCTATTAAAAGGGGGAGGAGGGGTAGAGAAGTGGAATTCAATCACCTTCTTCTGTCTGTATGGCTGCTGCAAGTATTGCTTGGCATATTTTTTTACAGTTAATGTGTTTTAATCAAGGTACTCCCTGACTGATGAGTCATTTTCACTTACCCTCAAAGAAAAGCACTTTTTAGACTATTATATTTTCAGATCCATAAGTGGGGTTAAATGTGGATTGTAACTAATAAGTACTTCTTAAAACCCCTTTCTCTCTTTGTGTGCTTGGTTTTTAAATTTCTTTTACTATATGATACTCTTAATGAAGTTTTACATAACTAAAACACGTACAAAAGTGATACAGTACAGTTGGGCATTAAAATAATTGTACCTTTTTGAAAACTAAACTGGTGCTGTCAGACCGAGTCAAAATCTTGATGAAGTTTTATGTGTTCTCATGCTGATTTGCATAGCAGTTGTGAAGTGGATGTCTTCTACTTTGCTGTGCATTAGTGATGTTCTGTTGTACGCAAGTTCTCACTGTGCAACAGGACCTCATTAGCTAACAGTGTGTTCAGTTCACTGGCATTTTGCTCCACTTGCTATGCTGTTCTTGTTCCCTTAGAGCAAACTTTGAAAGAATGTGACTGTGATGCAGAGTCTCACATTGCATGGCATGCAACAGTGAGTTTTCAAAAGAGATGCTTGCATGAGGGACAGAAAACGTTTTTCTGCACACTGCTTTTTCTTCTGCAGCCGGTGTGATAAACTAACTGTCTTTTGTAATTTAATGCGTAGATTTTTGTCACTAGTTTCCCACTGTATTAGTAGCAGAAAACTCCACAGCTTGTAAAGGAAAAGTTAAAAGCCTCAGCTTGAAGTTGTGCAACTTTACGTTGAACATCTTGTAGCTAGGACACTGTAGTCTGAGTAAAACTCGCTGCTTCTTTAATGTACTGTTAGAGACAACGCTGTCTTTCCAATCACCAGTGTGGAATTTCTTATGTTTATATGGTGTATTATTTCTCTATCATATCCCTTGTATTGAAGGGAAATAGCAGAATTGGGAAAGTGTCATGAGAACTGTATTCTGTTTTAAACATGTTCTTTTTATTTGTATAAAGACAATTTTGCTGCTGGCATCCCCCAAGCTTATACATGCAATGAGAGAACAGGGCAAGCAAGGCAATTCAAAATGTGTTGTTCAACTTCAGCCTTCACAATATTTCTAATATGGCAATTCCTAGGGGTTAAAATATACACTTCCACTTTTCTGCATAACTTCTATTAAAAAACTTTCCTTGATCTGATGCAAAAAAAAAAAAAGAAAAGCCATTTTAAAAGTGCCTCCTGCTGTGAGCGCGCTGACAGTGTTGTAAACCCACCCGAATATGCCACTACAAGCCAGTAGGGTGAAACAGCAAAATGTCTGATTTCCCATAACGACAAGTTGCAGTCCTGTACCTCAACTGATTCTGGAAGCGAGGGGCTTCTTTACAGTCACCTTTTTCTGCAGATATAGCTCAAGAAAAATAGGTGTTTTTGCATGTAACTTCAGTCAATATTTACAACAGGGATAGACATCTGTTTGATATGTAATTGTGATCAGCTGGTATTAGAGAGCTTTTTTCCCACTGTCACAGTAAGTAAACTTTGACAATCAGCTTTTTTTTCTTTTAGGTATTGAGGGTGCTTGAGCACCTACGTAGTGATTGACCCATTTAAAGTAAAAGAACAGATCATCTTGTATACGAGTAATCCTCTTTCTTTTATCCCTGCAAACCTAGTCTCTGTATCAGTTGTAGTTATCCCTGCAGTGCTGCTATTGAATATCCATCTTTATTTAATGGGTAGGTTTTGTACATACGTTACATATTTCTGCTTTTTTGTTCAGGATTTGAATAAAACCAAAATGAGTCTACAAACTCTGCCATGATTTTTTTTTTTTTTTCAAAAATGTTCCCAGTTACATGCTCAAGTTTTAGAATTTATAAACATTAGTTTATAAAAGCTGCGTAAGAAACTAATGGGTCTCCAGTCTAAACATTTTTAGAAGCAATGTGGCTCATAAGCAGTCATATGGTATGAAAGACTATGAGTGTCCTCGAATTTAACTGATCTTCATGCAGTTAAATCTACTTTAACTACAATTTTATATTTAAAATGCTGCTTAAAAATTAATTTTGCATGGGTTTATAGTCAGCTTCTAATGTAAGTCAGATTTTTAGAGCTGATTTAGTCATTTCAGGTTCCCTGCTGCTGGAAGTCCACACTGTATGCTTCAGATGCTTATAGCAGGGGTAATTGTCATTCTCCGGAGTGTTGCCGCAAGCAGTGCAGGAGTCTGCATTGCCGCCGGTGGTGCTTTGCTCCTCACACTTGGTTCCTCACGGTGCTTTGGGGCTGCTGTTCCTCTTTCTGAAGGCAGCAGGCCTTGGGGGTAGGACGGAGAAGGGCAGGCGTGTTGCTGGCTCTCAGCCCCGCTCCTTGCAGTGTCCTCAGGTTGCCTCTGCTGCCCAGGCTGGGTGAGTGCAGGTGGGATGAGTGAAAGGAAGAGGAGGAAGGAGAGCAGATGGTGTTGGCTTTCCACCCGTCTCTTGGGAAGTTGCTGGTAGGACTCATCACCTGGAACAGGCACTTTTCTTGTGCCGTCCTGCAGCATTATTACATGTCTGACAGTGCTTTGGAACTGTTTTGCTTCAATGTATGATTTTTTTTTTTTTTTTTTAACGGAGATTGAATTCATTGCTAAAGCAAGAGAAATAAATTCACCCCCTTTTTCTTACATCAACTGTTCTGAAGACCTTGCTTCCTTGATCTCAGAAACTAGATTTTTGTGGTGTTTTTTTTTTTTTTAAGATCTCACATGATGTGAACAAAATTATATCAAATAGTCTTCTTTTTGTGCTGTAAGTTTTAAGTTGTAGAACTCAAACCATTCCTTCTGTCTTGATTTCTCTCTTTTACTCTCTTTGGGTACCATATTAGTTTGCCAGTATCTCACAAGTTTAAGGAAAATCTACTGTGCTAACCACAAAAACACTAGCAGAAATAATGGTATTATCACATTACAATCTGTTAATTCACTCTCTTACTATTTTTGTGATGTATTTTACCTTTTCTGCCTGTGGTGTAGCTGTCATGAAGTGTCCTCACAGAACTACTACTGGGAGCCTCAGTGAACTTTCTCCACAGTTCTAAGGTAGCGGTACTGCAAGATCGATGAACTTTATTCTGGGTATTGTCTTTGATCATATTATCTCATGAATTGGTGAGGGGAATAAAGATCAACTGCAGTAACTCAGCTGGCAATTTTATTTTTTTGCTGAACAAGGTTCTTAAAGAATTTATGGTGTACACCCAATAAAATGAACTCAAGATAAAGGCATTTCAACTACGTTGTCTTAGAAAACTGTAAACAAAGAGCGGGCTGTGATGGCCAGTTTCCAACCATTTCTTAACCATAATAATTTTATTTTAATTCTGTTTTATTTCCCCATTTTGGATATTGCTTTTTTATTTCACCAGTTCCTGAGCAGAATTTAAAAAAAAATCTCAGTAACCCAACACAACATCTTGCAAGCTGTTTTTTTTCAACCATATGTATTGAAATTTGCAAAATCCTAGTCTTCGTATGATTTTGCTTTAAATAAACAAATATTTACAAAAATACACCGTTTCCACTACATATGCTCTAAAGTATATACTTTATACAACAGAAAAACTTCGTGCAGTTTCCTGGGTTTGGTGACACTTTTGTTGACCAAACTGGAAACTTAGCAATTTCATTTTTGATTTTTAAAATGATCTTTTAAGCATACATAGGATTATTCTCGTGGCTATCATTCTTCTGCCTTTAGACTAGCATTAGTTATTTACAGAGTGACCAATAAAATGTTAGACTTCTTTCACAAATAATGTTACGGGAATGCACCGTTAAAAGCTAGGCCTAACGGGGGGTGGTGGTGATATGGAAATGCAGCTACTGCCAGAGACACAGGATCCTGCTCAGGCTGACGGGGACCCAGGGAGGTCTCCAGCCCCTGCCCAGAGCAGGCTCAGCCAGGAGCTCAGACCAGGGCTCAGCCAGGGGCTCAGACCAGGCAGCCCAGGGCTTCACCCAGTTGCAACATGAAACTCCCAAGGATGGAGACCCAGCCCCACTGCTGGTCTGTCCTCATGGGGGAAAAGCTTCTCCTTATCTCCAGCCTGAGCCTCTGTTATTTCAGTTTGTGCCGCTGCCTCTCTCCCTCCTGCCACGCACCGCTGTGAAGAGCCTGGCTGCTTCTCGTCCATCTCCCATGGCTGCGGGGATGCTGTTAAGATTGCTTTCATTCCCTTGCTCTCCAGTCTTTGGACCCCAACATACATGTTAATTTTTCCTCACCCTAGTCTATGTTAATTTTGCTCGAATTCAGAACCGTATCAATGTAAAGCAAACACTGAATTAGTGAAAATTAAATATCATAGACCTACATGGACTTATGTTTGGCCTTAGGTAAGCCGGGCTGTGCAGACAAACCAGAGGCTATTGGCTTCTGTTACTCAGGAGTGCAGTTCCCTACGGGCTGTCTTCCTAAAGACATGCTGTGATGACCTACTTCAAGGCAGTGTAAGGCATGGGAGAAGGAGTGTTCGTCCCAGGCCTCTTCAAAGAGGCTTGCCAAACCTGGGAGCCACGGGAGATGAGTATTTGAGCTGTACTGCTGCTGTTGCCTTCGTAGTGACCAAAGGATCAGGGTAAGTGAGATGAAGCAGGAGGTGAGGGAGTGTGACCTCCAGCATTTCACCACCCTGGTTAAAACAAGCAGTGTAACTGTCTTCACAGGTAGCTCTTAAAAATGTAATAATTAAAAATACATTCAGTGTTGGGATCTTCGTCACAGCTCTTCTAGGTGGGATGTGGCTCTGCTCTTAAGCTTGATGGCTACTTACGCCACTTACAGTCTCACTAGTAAAACTTTGTGCCTTGAATCAGTTTGGAAACAGATTTATTTCAGAGCTCTAACACAAGCTCAGTGTCTTCATGTGGTAGCTGTTAGCTGTATTTGCTGAGAAATGTCTAGAAGAAACATCCAGTCGCGCAAATAAAGGAAATGCTGTCTGGCACATAGTACAGTATTTGTGGTATGTGTTTACTGCAGAAGTCGCACTCCTAATGCATTTTTGTGTGTGCATTTTTGCGCGTGTCGTTGGGCTAGTGAGCAAGTTAAATGATAGGCAGCTTCTGCCTTCCACTATATTTGGAGTTAAACAAGCAAATTCATTACCATTTTCAAAAAATCACTGATGTTTGAATTCTACAAGAATGTAACCCTTCCTCTCAAACTGCACCCAAACTGTCTTTCATCAAACTTCTGGTTTGCAAGTGGTAGAGGAAGATAGCTATAGTGTTAAAGCTCTTACTTAAACAAGTGCATCTATCTAGAATAAACTGTGTGGGAGGACTACTGGGGAGTGGAGCTGCTTGCTACCGTTTAGAAACTTTGCCCTGGAAGTTGCTGAGTTCAAGTATAGTAAACACATGACTCTTGAGTCTCCAAAAAAAATGCAGTTTACTGGAAACAAGAAATTAATCTTTACAAGTTAGATATAACAGTAACACTGAGTAAAAGGCAGAAGAGAAATAAACTTTGAAGTGAGAACTGAAGATCAGTAAAAAAATAACATTGTGGAAGTTATAATGTGATTGTGGAAGAGATTAATTGAAAACCGTAAGATTTTTAATAAAAAATTATACGTGAAATGCAATAGCAGCACTTTAAGTAAAAGGAAGAGAAGATGGGCGTTTTGAAATCAGAACTAAATTTATAATATCTCTGTTGATGGCTGCAGATGAAATTAATTCAGATTCCAGAGCACTAACTGTTTTGACTTGCTATCTCTTGCTGGAGTAACTTACGGAGAGAAAATAGGTTCTGAGACATCCAGGGCCCAAGCTTTGGTGATTTATAGCCTTGTATTCCAAATTCTGCTTTTCAAGTTGCAGTGCAGATTGAACAGAACTTGGTGCACCAGTGCAGCTGTTTTGAAGGTGAGGGGCGGGGGGGAATAAAAAAGGTCTGCTGCCCTCACTTGGGAGGGCTGATGTCCACCAGGTCTGTTAGGTTGGGCAGGCCTCTCTCTCTGTAATCTTAGGCAGCCTGCTGACCCTCTTTCTGCATCCTCAGGTACTAAATTATATTGTAAATCTTAACCTTTTTCACAGGCTGGGTATCATTATTCATTGACTATTAGGAACATGTTGACTGAATGTGATTTTTGCACAGCCTTCAGAACACTGAGAAGTATGTAGAAGCAAGACCAAAGCCTAAACTATAGTTGGGGGAGGGAGGGAGTGCAAATGCTTTCCATCTGAACACTTCAAAAGCATTCTGTTGTAATCTCTCCAAACTAAATTGGCAGGCTCATTTAAAAGTTAAGTGGAATTTTGAAGCTAGAAATACTGTACTCACACTTTTTCTTTCTTCTTCTTCTTTTTTTTTTTTTTTTTAATAAACTGATGAAGCATACTATAATTAAAATAATTGTTCCATTTTATCAGCTATTTAGGGAAACTGAGAGAAAATAAAGTTCTTTGTATTAAGAAATTACTCCTGGGTGCTTGGTGTGAGCCCACTTTGTACAAATATGGCTCAATTAGAAATACTAAATCATAGCTGTGGATGGCTATGGCTTCCAGTGCTAATTCTGTAAGGTTTAGCTAATAAAAGGTGCCTTCTGAGATATATTTTAATGCATGTGCAAGAGACTCAGAATGTATATTGCATTAGCACAAAAGGGGTTGTTTGCCTACACCTATATCTGTCACTATTGTTTCCACATTCATTGAAACCCAGTTGTTATTCAGTTGTTGCATTTTCCAGACTTTTGGCAGAATTTAAACTTTTCCACAATTTTTTACCAGTTTATTATTTTATCTTTATTGTTCTTGGTTTGCACTTTATTCTACTGTTTATACCTGCATCACTAATGTGGCATTTTTTTTACACAAGGGTACAAGGCATTTCAGTTAAAAACTGTTAGCATTATATGTAACTGCGGTTTTCTAACATAATTTCTTTTTAATTAGGTGAAAATGAAATCCTTGAAACTCTATACAACATTGCAAGCAAGAACAAGATATGGAGGTCTTATATAGGCATGGGTTATTACAACTGCTCAGTGCCTCAGCCCATTGCACGGAATTTGTTGGAGAATGCAGGATGGTAATGTACCACATTTTCTTTTTTAAATGCATATGTATAAATATACATTTGAAGTTCATCTTATGAATGAGCATAGACAAATATACCCCAAACCTATCTTTTTGACCAAGTGTAGGAACTGTGTTGTTGATGCTGAAGCTAGAGAGGAAGAATACTTTTGACTTTAGAAGATGCTTTTTCTGTAAAAGATGTCATTGATTTTTGTGACTTCCATTTACAGTTCCTATTTATTACGAACTAGAACAAGAATATTTGGTTGCTTTAGGGAAGTATACAGACTTAACTCCTAAACTAAAGTAATCCTTTCCTAACTTCTACCTAAATTTAAACCAGCTCCCTCTTCCACTGGTGTATGCAATTTTGGGTGGAGGTAGTTAAATACTATGCAATACTCTGATTGTGTTTTTCTTCTGAGGAAGTAAAAAGCCTTGAAAATGTTAAAGGCTTTTTCTTGGTATTTCTTAATTTTTTTTGAAACCAGAGACCTTCAAGAGTTTGAATGTGTATCCATAAAGTATACTATTGTCTGAACAAATAATTCACTGGTGCCTGAAAATAGGTAAACAGCAATACTTGATGATTCACTTATGAAGAGGCTGATAATACTGTACTTTGTTCTCATCAGCCAGCTGACATTTCCATTTTTTGGGACAAGCAAAAGAATAGCCTGTCCAACAGACTTGAATTTGAATATTATTGTTTTGTTGTTGTTTGTTTGTTGGGGGGTTTTTTTGGTTTTTTGTTTTTTGTTTTTTTTTACTTAAATGAAAAAGGAAAATATTTTAATGCATTGATTTATATCTTATGAACAGAATTAATCTAAATAATAATGGGGTTTTGTCTCTTGATGGACTTTTCCTGACAAATGCAGTAAATGATTATGAATACTCATTTAGCATTGACATTTCTCTAAAGAAATGTAACTCAGGAATGATGCAACAGAAAAACTGAATTTAATGTGGAGTGTCAGTTTCCAACAGACTGAATGCGACTGATACCTTGCATTGTCTCCTTTGGTTTAGAAGGTCCTTTATCTCTAGTCAGCAACATTTTTTTTTTTTGTACTGTATTAAAATAACTGTCATCTTTATTACTGAGCAATTTTTATTTTAATAAAAGCAGAATTTAAAGATTTTATATATACGTAGGAAAAAAACCCACCCAACCAACCAATGAGTCTAATTAGTCAGTGTAAAAAGCCATTGTTACTTAGATGTTATATTTTGGTACTTTGGGTTGCCATAAATGGGTCTATGTCTCTGCAGACCTCCAAGCCTATGTATTTTTAGACTTGTCTGCTCTATTTGCATCTCAGACTTTTGAACTGATGAAAAAGGTGCACTGTTTGGGCTCCAGGCACATCTATACAAAGTTTTATTTGGACCCACCCACTTTTTGCAACATACACAATCTAAATATTTCAGTAGAATGCTGCAAAACAAATAATCAGGTGCTTGAGGCAAAACATAAGAACAGTTAAAAAGGAAGTGGACCAAAATGAACTGCGTATTTTTAAATCCTAAAAAATTATATAGTGTTAATGAAACAACTTGGGTCCAGTGAAGTCAAACTGGATGGCTAAAAGCCAAACTTCTAGGTGGCTAAAGCGAATGCTAAAATGTTTGTTGGGGAGAGGATGTATGTGTGTGTGCATGTGTGCAAAAGCACAGACTTTATGGAAGCTGTTTAAGAAATCAAACCTTCCTTCACATCTACTGAGTGAGTAACGCTTTCTGTGCTCACACGCTTCACATTGCAGCTCCAAGGGAAATGCTGCAAGTGCAGGCTTATTGTTTGTGATCAGTTCTGCCTCTCTCACATGACTCGTAGTTTCTCATTGCTTGGCATTCATTAGAGCAAGGCTTGCATTGCAATACAATGTAACTTGGTAAAACATTGGTCACAGAAGTCTGTGAAGAAGAAAGTGAAGGACTTCACAGTATTTAGGACACCTGGACTTGCGAGGAGGAGGTAGGAAGCAAAGGGGTGGATTTCAGGAAGAAACTGCTTAGAACAAAATGTGCTTTCGACTGAAAATGAGACTAATTACTCACACTGCTTTCTTTAGAAGATTACTACAGAAGTCTTCCCAAATCTCAGATTCTGTTAAGAAAATACTCAACACTATTAGAGTTTCAAAACTTTTTGAAGCATTTGGACAATGATCTATAATACCAATGTTCACAATAAAAGCTGAATAGTTTAACTACTGGAAGATAAAACTTTCTGACCAAAACTATGCTAATAAGTGCCTGGGAAGTCGACATTCAGGAATTTTTTGTACTGGTAGCTTTAGAAAAGCATAGGCATCCTTTTCTTTTAAGTCAGAATCTGTTTTTAACTAGTTCTGTATTTATGAAAGAAGCTGTTTCAGAACACTTCGGTTAGGTATTTTTCAGATAACTTTTATCCAAAGAACGCTTTGTTTGAAAGTTAGAGAACAAGCAGAGAAAGTTCTGTTGTGGACCTGAAATGCCACAGTTAAAATTCCCGTCTCCTATGTAAGGGATTTGACTTAGTCACAGAAGGTATAGGATAAGTATCCCTTATTTTTGATACTTGATTTCCTTTTGGTCTTGCTTTCTGGCTGCTAACACTTCCTTATTCCTAGCAATCTGTGACTTAACAATTTCATGTTAACATGGGGTGGACATCTTAGACACATTTTCCACACACTACTTAGTTGGTATCAGCAAAAATACTAGCCTGTGTATTCCGAACAAATTAATAGCAAACCAATGCTATAACAAAACATACTTTATCCTTAGAACATCTTAACTCTATAATGCAGGCAGAAGGATTTATTTGGGGGCATGCCACCAATTATGTGACTTTCAGCACTGACCCCTCAAATGCATGAACACCTGCCATCTGTCTGCTGGTATAGGTGCATAGTCCTTATTTTGCTGTACCCCATATGAACATATTCATTTTTTTTTTTCAAATGCAATGTACTCAGCTTTTTCCCTAGTACCATACCAAATCAATTCCATGCCCTGCCATGGACGTAAAGGAATAACTGAAGATGTGAAGAATATTTGGCTTTCAGAAACCAGTTTACATAGAGGCTTCTTATTAACATATATGTCAAAACAGCCTAGTGTTTATTTTGGAGGCTTAAATGGATAAAAAACCATATCAGGCCTTGAAAATCAAGAAGGCCTTTAAAATCTCTCTAATACTGTATAACAGAGCATGATACAGAGGTCTCCAGAGTACAGCTCACTTGATTAAATATGTAAGAACAAAGTACCTGTACCAAGGACACCTGCAATCTTTACGACAGTAGTGTAACTTATTAAACTTATTAGCTAGTAGCATTTGGCACTTATACATTGCATTCTGAAAATTACTGCATACCATGCAAAAATCTGATGCAAGCATTACACAGCTGGTTTCTACTTGTAGACTGGATACAAAAAGCTGTACAAGCAACTACAATGCATGCCAAATTGGCAGCAAATTCAGTGTTGATGCTTCAAGTGGAAATGGCATGTCTCCATGCCCTGTCATAAGACTATCCAGCTTTCTCAGATCCATGGGTAAGATACTGTTTTAGGAACACCCTTATAACTACTCTTCAAAGATGCATAAAGTGTCAAGTAATGCATCTGGAACTCTATATACAGCATGATATTTGGGAATTTTACAGACTGGATGGAACTGGTCATAGTTGGATGGCTCCTCATTGTGCAGCTTTACTCCAGTATCTTCCTACACTGTAATATTTATATATGTGCATATTTAAATTAAATACAGCTTGTTTTGTTTTGTTCTGTTTCAGTTTTGACCTTAACAGTGATGTCCAGTCCATAAAAGTCAGATATTTAAAAAAAATCATGTATTCATGACTGAACTTCAGTCTCAGTTTTCCAGTGTCAGACATAAGAATTATCTTTTTTATTACCTATTTTATTAAAAGAAATTGTGGAGAAGTAGAGTTATTATATTAGAAGATTTAGATGCTTAGAAAGTGCCAAACAACTTTCAAAAAAAAAAAAAAAAGATAAGTGTTTAAGTAAATGGTTTTTTTTTACATTATAAAAGGTGTCTTTACCTGTACAACTGTTAAACTTCATGCACTGTAATTTGCAGTAATACTGGAATTCAAGATTTCTTGGTTGAAATTTTTTCCATCCTTTCCAGAATTCTTTGGGTTTTCTTCAGCTGTTTTTACCATTCAAAAGCATAACATCAAAATCACAAAGCTTCATTAACTCTGTTTTGTAGTATAGTGTACTATCCCAACTATGTGGGGTAGGATTGAGGTTATTTAAGGAAAATATCAAATTAGCAGCTACTTAGTAGCAGTTTAAGAATAGATTTATTTATTTATTTCACACAAGTGAAAACTTCATTGAAAAAATCCTTTGAGCATAAACTATGAGTGGAAGTTCTTGAGGCTTTTTTACTAGGTTTCTGTTTAATCTCAGGCTACTGAGATGAGCAATGCTGCATGCAGCCCAGGACATGGTCTCACTTGTGAACTATGCACTCAAGTATACAATGATAAGTAGTGTTAGACTTGGCTAAGAAGTAGGAAAATCATCAATATTTGATATATAGCTATTGCTTTCTGTCACTGTACTATTATATGTGAGAAATTTGAGCAGATGTATTATGTAAATAGACAGTAAATAAATTAGCATCATATATTACACTTTGAGTTCATTTATTGAGTATATCCTTCCTTCTAGCTCTTCCATTCTCTTTTTCAGGACTTTTTTTCCTACCTTCTCACCTGCATTACTATTTTATCGCTCCTCTAATCTTGCTATATACCACAGGTTCTGCAGTGTGGTCTTCAAAAATGGTTGTTGTTCATCTGTTGACTTTACGTGACTTGAGCTTCCAAATACTTGTGTCTCTCTTTAAGGTTTATACCTTCATGAATAAGCATTTTTCAAGTCTAGGGCTTACTACTGCCCTTTCAGGAAACTGTTGTTTTCTTCCATTGCTGGAAAACAGAGGCCACGAGTGATCCCACTTATCACTTGTTTCTGGCAGCTACTCTGAATTCAAACTGTATAAAGTCTGTCCTGATAACCACCATTGAGTCCAGTACCCAGATTTCCAGCAGTGGGAGGAGAGTCTGATCTCTGTTCTTGCGTTTGTCCCTGGACCCATGCTGCTTTGTTTTTCTGGACTGTTATAATGGAGTGTTCCTCTTAGATTGTTGCCTTTTCTAAGGAATTGCTTATGTTGCTGCTGTTTTGTTCTCCAAATGACAAAAAATAAAAGCCGCCTCAGTCTCACTTCACTAACATATATGGTAACTGTCATTTCACAAGAAGTTCCATATTTCTGAACTTGATCTTGTGAAATGCCGAGACCCTTTCCTCACATAAGAGTAGAGAAGGCTTGGCAAGCAAAGGGCTTCAGAAACAGTACTGAAAGATAATGGCAATACCTCGATATGATCGAACTAAGCATTCTCATTTGGATATTGTGACTTGACTCAAATCTCCCACACTCAGCACCTACTTCCCCTCTCCCTTCCCCAAGATGCAGTCACACCTCTGTTTTAAAAGTAATTTTTCTTTTCAAAATGGAGAAATCGAGTTCTTCTCCTGTAAAAAGCCAAGTCAATACCAGAAGAGAAAATATTCTCAGGCTTCCAGAAAATAATAAATTACAGCCATCTAGAAATAACTGTATTCTAACAGACTTTCAGGTTAGTAAATTATGCTTTACAATTTATTTTTCCTATGACATAATTCAGTTACCTGTTGGCATAATTCTATTGCACAGTTGTTTTCTTTTCTTACAGGGTTACCCAGTATACTCCTTACCAACCTGAGGTCTCCCAGGGCAGACTGGAGAGCCTGCTAAATTACCAGACTATGGTGTGTGATATCACAGGAATGGATGTGGCTAACGCATCTTTGCTGGATGAGGGGACAGCTGCTGCAGAAGCCATGCAATTATGTCACAGGTACTATGTTTAAATGTATGGTTAAATCACAGCAGGAAGGAATTTTGGAGTTTGAAAGGCATCTCTCCTGTCTAGGCATGGATAGGTGGGAGGAGCTGGGAGGAGCTGCTGATAGACCAGAGGGTTGTGCTGACATCCAGAGGGACCTTAAGCTGGAAAAATGGTCTGACCCAATGAAGCTCAATGAGGAGGCGGAAGTACGAAGTGCTGCACTTGGGGAAGAACAACCCCGAGCATATGGCATACATGATGCAGGCTGGCAGGCTGGGAATCAGTTTTGCAGAAAAGGCCTTTGGGGGTCCTGGGGGCACCAAGTTGAACATGAGCCAGCAATGTGCTCTGGTGGCAAAAAGGCAAATGATATCCTGGGCTGCATTAGGAGGGGTGTTGCCAAAGGGCAATGGAGGTCATCCTTGCCCTCTCCTCAGCGCTGATGAGGCCACACCTGGAGTGCTGGAGTGTCCAGTTCTGGGCTCCCCAGTACAAGACAGACATGGACCTACTGGACTGTAGTTGCCCTGCCATGGTAGCAGTGCTGCTGCTGGCACCCAGACACACACCTGCTCCAGCTGCTGCCACCACAGACACACGGGCCCCTATGGGTGAGGTGTTGCTCCACCTCGTGGCGCTGAAGTCCACTCACTCCCATCACTCCAGTTGCTGCACCATGGACATGTGGGTCCTCCGTGGTCTGACTCCAGTTGCTGGCACCCAGACAGACACGTACACCCCCACCGCCCCTCCTGGCATACAGAGTCCCCTCACCCATTAAAAGAATCAGAAAGGAGTTTAACAAAAAGAGAGGATAGACTGTACTAGTTGGGTGCTAGTGAATCAACCAGCAGTTATTTATATATGACTGTCCTTGTTTACCCCCTTACCCCTCTGTTTTCTTACACTTGTTCATCCCAAAATCACTTAGCTGTATCCCTTTTCCCCATAGCATCTCATAATAACCCCTTGCAATCCCAAATGCTCTTCCCCTGCATCCCATGACGTCTCCCCTCCAGGGGTGGCCCAGGCACCGTGTCTCTCTGGGTTAATTAATCAATTAGAGTTCTCTGCTGCCTTGGAGCCTCTGTGCTTGCGGAGATGGGTCTCTGATGGGCTGGTGTCTCCTGTGACTGGCCTGGGAGCAGCAAGGACAGGGTGTTATTTGGGCTCCCCCACCTGCCACTGCCTCTATATGGGGCTACAGAGGAGCTGTTATCATATAACCTAACAGTCTGTAGCATGAATCTCTTGGGTCCATGGAAACTGAAGCTGTGAATTCATTTTTTTTCACTAATGGTTAAAAGGAGCTTTAAAAAACAGTGAAGTATGTCAGTCCTAAGTTGCTAAGAGTGAAACAGTTACTGGTATATCCAAATTTACTTTCAGGGATCTGTATTGTAGGGACATTTGAAAGGGATCTGCAAATCAAATGAAATCTAGGACTGTATATCAGGAAGGAGATTACACAGCAGAGACTGTGTTGTAACTATTCAGCTGTTCAAAGCATCAGTCTGACATAAAATCACGTTTACCAGAGAAAAATGGGCAATTGTCTTGGTCTCCATTTTATTACTTTGGTGGCTCACATTTGGTTGTACAGGGCAACATGGAAAATTATTAAAGACCACAGTTACAGTCCTTTAAAAGAGTATGTGTGTGTGGAGGCGTTCCTGCAGCTTCTTAAGTGGTTCTGTTTCGTAGTCTAATTTTTGTCACTCATCTGAGTGTCTGAAATGAACTTTCTTATTTTAAATGGACCAGAACCTTCATTCAATCTTACACTTAATTTGGTTATGATAACTAAAACTTATAACTGTTCTTTTAACATAGGAAAACTCACATTTAGAAAACCAATTAATTTTATTCCCATGGAAAACAATATATTCTTGATATGTAACACTTCCTTTCCTTTTCCTCTTAACAGGCACAACAAAAGAAGGAAGTTCTATGTAGATGCCCGATGCCACCCTCAAACTATAGCAGTGGTCCAAACTAGAGCAAAGTAACGTTTTTCTCCATTTTCCATCATATCTTCTCACTTACATTCAATCATTTTTCGTCTGTGCCTCTTCACCATATACCTAACGTATTTGGAATATAGGATTATGCTTTCTTTGCAAAATAGAAATCTGTTAACATTTGGTGTTGCTTCTATTTTTCCATTCAAATACAACTGCAAAGTAATTAAAGATGTTTAAAAAGAGACTAAACATCTGATAAAAAGAAAATATTTAATTTTCACCTTAAGTTTTTTGCATAAATATATACATTTGGTTTTTTAATTCAGTCTGGTCATTTTTTTTAACTAGGAAATAAATTACGCTAGATAGCAAAACTTCTCTTTTAATGAAAGCTAACTCCGTTTTAAGTTTGCAGTTTAAGGTAGCCACCTTCTAAAAATATGACTTGGTTCTCAAAGCTAAACATGCTAAATCAGAAAAATGTTGATATCGTGGGTTATGCATGCTCTGCTCTCCTTTGCTCTGTATTTCTGATGACGATACCAAATGCAATTGTGCTTCAGTACTATATACTGTGACATTAAACTTTCTCAATGTTTAGTGCTGAAAAGGAGTTTCAACTCCCTGTGTGTTAAAGAAGAAAGTCATATATAAGTCCATGAAAACATCATATTGAAGAGCGCTCCAAGGCAGAAAGTGGTTTGAATATGTTGTGTTCTGCATGGGTTTTTTTTGTGTTTTCCAGTTATACGGGTGTTATTACTGAGCTCAAATTACCCCATGAGATGGATTTCAGTGGAAAGGATGTCAGTGGGGTGTTATTTCAGTATCCGGACACTGAAGGGAAGGTGGAAGACTTCTCTGAACTTGTTGAAAAAGCTCATCAGAATGGGGTAAAGTAAATTTACTCGGTCACACAGATTTCAGTATCTGATGCATCAAACAGCCATAGTCATAGAAAGTGTTACATAGGCATGTAACATGAGATACTAAATCTAAAATATTACTCTTCAGCTCATTGCAATTGATAACCATTACAATCATTGCACCTCAGCTCTGTGCAAGTGATATGGAACTGTTTGAAGCTGTATCTTGTTCAAACTTAGCTCCCATGCAAACACCATTCCTTCTGAAAAGAGGCTGACTGCTCTGTGCACTTCTGTTCTCAGGCTCTCGCCTGCTGCGCTACTGATCTTCTGGCTCTCTGTATTCTGAAGCCTCCTGGAGAGTTTGGGGTAGACGTTGTCCTGGGTAACTCCCAGAGGTTTGGTGTGCCGCTCTGCTACGGGGGACCCCACGCAGCATTCTTTGCTGTCAGGGAAAATCTAGTGAGAATGATGCCGGGCAGAATGGTGGGTGTTACAAGGTAAGGTCTCCCTTTGACATTTGTGTCTTCAGTGAAAGTAAAAATAAAACACATTATGACCATCTTGAGCAGCTTTTATGAATAACCACTGACCATGGTGTTGTCCTGAACACCTTTTTTCTTGAAAACTGGGAGAATAAAAGTTGCCTTCGATTTTTGGGGAGCAAGCTTAAAGAATTGCGTTTGTGTGAAATGAAGCTCTGAACTGTTTTTAGTGCTTGCTGCAATGTGGGATGAAGAGATAACTGAAACAGCAGAGAGGATTAATTGCAATGGCATGAGGCTTTGCAAGCTAACTTGTTCTGCTTATTCTGTATTGCACCTTTTTCTCTGACATCCAGTCGTTATAAATGGGAAGAAGTAGAAAATTCAGTGAACCTCCCAAATGATTAATCAAGAAGGAGCTTAATCTAGTTCAAATTTTAGTCAAGTTTAAACAAAGCAGAGAAATAGTGTGCAAAAACTTATGTCTAACTGGCTATAGTAGAAATGCAAAGTAATCGTCACTGGAAAGACTGTATATCTTTGGCACAGAAACTCTTCAGAAGTACTTCAGTAAGCAAAATAACAAATGGTATTAACAGTTATCAAGAAGCTTAGAAATATTTCATTTATATAGTAGTATTCCTTCAAATGTATTTTTAATCATCTTGCTTATTCTAAGGGTATCCTCAGGCTTTACTCATAGTTGTGAAATCTGATCCCTGATTCAGATTTCAATCAGAAGTTTGGTACAATCTTTTACAAAAGAACAGTAATTCTATTTATCAAGGTGATGTTACTGCTACTCTGTGACTATACCTAGTTTCATATTTTTAATCTACTTTCATCTTTCTACATCTCAAGAAAGGTGAAAAAGAAAATGTTAAAATGGAAAAAGCTATGGTACTTTCTCAATGCAGCTTTCTGCTGTGGAATTTTTAAAGTTTTTGATCACAGAATCACAAGAGTGAGCGAGGTTGGAAGCGGTCTCAGGAGGTCAGCTGGTCCAACCCCCCTGCTCAAGCAAGGTGACCTAGAGCCAGTAGCCAAAGACCGTGTCCAGATGTCTTTTGAAAATCCCCAGTGAAGGAGACTCCACAGTTTTTCTGGGCAACCTTTGCTAGTTCTCAGTGAGGTCACTGAGAAAAAGTGAAAAAGTGTTTCCTGATGTTCAGAGGGCACCTCCTGTGTTTCAGTCTGCGCCCACTGCCGCTGGTCCTGTCACGGCACTGCAGACAAAAGCCTGGCTCCATCCTCTTTGCACCTTCCCTTCAGGTATTTACCTACATTGATGCGGTCCTCCCTGAGCCGCCTTCTCTCCAGGCTCAACAGTCCCAGCTCTCTCATCCTTCCCTTATAGGAGAGATGCTCCAGTCCCTTCACCATCTTCCTGGCCCTTCCCTGTACTCTCTACAGTATGTCCATGTCTCTCTTCTACTGAGGAGCTCAGAACTGTACACAGTACTCCAGGTGTGGCCTCACCAGTGCTGAGGAGAGGGCAGCAATCACCTCTCTTGACTTGTTGGCAAAGCTTTGCCTAATGTAGCCCAGGATGCCATTCACCTTCTTTGCTGCAAGGGCACATTGCTGGCTCATGTTCAACTTGGTGTCCCCCAGGACCCTGAAGGCCTTTTCTGCAAAGCTGCTTTCCAGTTGGGTGGCTCCCAGCATGTACTGGTGCATGGGATTCTTCGCTAGGTGAAAGACTTTGCGCTTCCCCTTGTTGAACTTCATGAGGTTCCTGTCAGCCCATTTCTCCAGCCTGTCAAGGCCACTCTGGATGGACTGGTGATAAACTAAGCTGCATAGACAAAATTCCCAAACAACTGCTAGAGTAAAAATAATTTAAATATCATATAACTGGTTCTGAAGTACTTGAGGCAAGTGGTCTAACTGTTCAACCCCCCACATACATACATGTATTTATATACTTATATATATGAGTATGTAGTTTGTCTTTTTCTTTTTGTGGCTGTTCTGAAAGTTTTCATAGTTTTAAAGGATATTAGACTGGCTGTTTCCTCTCCACTGTTAATATGTTAGGAACCCCACAAAAGGACATCTTAAAGGATGGATTGGCCAGAGCCCTTTCAGTTGTACAACCTTGTTGGATGGGTTATTTTTATATAGAAACTCAACATGCTTTTACTTGGCATCATTAGAAAAGATGCTGCCTTCTCAGTGTTTGTTCAAATTAAGTTCTGGTTTACTATTCATTTAAAACAGTTGCAATAATCTGTGGCACTTTAAGGCAAATACCAAGTTTTGGTGTAGTATGCTTAGAAAACTCGCTGTGTGCTCTACCTAACCAGATGTATTTGCCAGCCATCAGGTAAATAATAGGAATCTAGAGGGTTTAGTGTCACTCTCTGATATCACAGCTGTCCAGACTTAATGCTTCATGCTCTCCAACACCTTTCTGTGTCTGAGGATAGATAACTAGTTTCAGGTTAGCATGCATAGAGCCCGATGTCTTGAGCTACTGTAATTTTAAAGTAATAGAAGCAACATTTTCACTTGTGACTTAGAGACGCAAATGGAAAGGAGGTGTACCGACTTGCTTTGCAAACACGAGAGCAGCATATCAGGAGGGATAAAGCTACCAGCAACATCTGCACAGCACAGGTAAGTTGTCATGCTTTATTTTCAGCAGTAGAAAGGAGCAAGTTAAACCACAAGATTATAGTCCTAAGATCACAGTAATTTGAGTTAGCTTTACTTTTGAGAGGTTTTACTAGAAAAAATGAAGAACGTTGAAATATTCTGATGTTTGTGCATTTGTTTTGAGTTCTTTGAAAAATCGAATCCTGCTTGAAAAGACGGTATTAATGTGTTTCCTTTAATACCGACTTTAGCCTTGAATTCGTGCAGTGTTGCGAGTCCCATCTGTCTCATAGGGTAAACACCGCTGAGTAGTGCTAAGTTTGTTATGAATGAGACAAATTGCTTAATAAAATGGAAGGGAATTCTAATGATCTGAAATTGCCCACTCAAGGCAAAAAAAAAAAAAAAAGAGTTTTTAAATTCTAAAACTACTTACTCAAATTGTCACAGCACAAAATATTACATCACCAAAGAGTTAGCTTTACAGGAAAGTACCATAATTAATAATCATCCAAAACAGTTATCTTCAGCATGCTTCCACAGACCTTCAGCCAGAGAAGTTCATATTTTTTTATGCTTCTATCAAGGCTTTGCTCATGCTCTTCATGTGCCAAATTTTGAGGAGGGATTATTAATACTAAAATGAGTTTAAGTACTTAGTATTCATGAGATACTCCATAAATGTTTTGTACCCATCCTAAACAATGAGTTTCCTATGAGACTAACTTTACTTGAGAGTCTTCAAACGTCTTTATTGCAGTGGTTGAATTTAAGTTCATGTTAGTTACTGACACAGTTACATTTCAAAGGGCATTGAATTCATAATCTGTGCTTACAGTTTCATAAAAATATTTTGCCGTTCCCACCTTTTATTTTGTAGGCAATGCGTAATCAAATATAACATCAGCTAAGGCTATGTGGTTGTCCCTGGATGATAAAGAAACTTTCCATTAAATTAACACGAAGCAATATTTGATGATAATAATAATAATCATCATAATAATGGTATTCTAAAATGTATTTGGTTCCTAGGCTCTTCTGGCTAACATGGCGGCCATGTTTGGTATATACCATGGGTCTGATGGATTAAGGCATATTGCAAAACGGGTACACAATGCTACTCTAATCTTGGCTGAAGGTGGGTATTTAATATTTACAGAAACTGTTCTTAAATCCTTACACTTTCTTAAATAATACATCTTCTTAAATACACTTACAGGGGGCTTTTGCCTCCTGATGTGTGTTCTTTCAAGTCTAGAGAGAACATTTTAATACAAAATTCATAGCTAATGTCTTGAGTACTTCTGATCATGACATCCAAGAATAGGTATCTATCTGATGTGAGCTTGCAAGCATTATTTTTGTTTCCTTGGGAAACTTAACAGAAGTCTACACAGCAAGTCTCTAGGTGATAAGATTCAAGTGCTGTTTTCCAGCTGCAAGCTATGTATTTCACTTAATGGACCACCTTAGTTTATGCAAATAAATCTGCACAGAGTGTTAGTAACATAGCAAAAAAAGTAATAAATGAGATTAAATAGGAACATTTCAGTTAATTTGGGTGGAGTATCATACCTGCTATGAACACTGAAATCCCAAAGCTTAACATCTGACCAAAAGCACAGAATCTGTAGCAGAAAATAATGATTGCAGGTGGACTGCATGGTCTGGTAGATATTTTTCACTGACATAACTATCATTGGTGTCAGAAGGATCTATGCAGAACTGGAATGCTGGGACTTGAGAAATGATTGCCACAATTATCCATGCTCTATTTGTCAGCTTAACTGGGAGACCTTTTGCTCCTGTGAAAAGCACTAAGACTCCAAACTTTGTTATGGCAAGCTCTGTGACAGTTAATGTCCATTTATATAATAAAATGTTTCTTTCCAGTCTTGTGATTTTGTCCTTATTGCATTCATATACCAATGCTGCTACTGTATATGTTACAATTTAATGTATCAGAAGGATGTTCCCTGGACTCAATCTGCATTATTAATTAGGTCTGAATCTGATTTAGATGCATTTCATACACAGTGACATTTCTCTAAAAAGCTGGTGGTTTTGCTGCTCTGTGCACAAGGGAAATATTTTGCTTTATGATGAAAAAGCATTTACTTACGAGTGTTGATAGTGTTGTTACTCAAGTACTGTGTAAGCAAGTGATACAGTATGTGACTAATAGAATTAACTTACTGTTTTTTACAGGTCTCAGGCGAGCTGGTCATAAACTACATCATGATCTGTTCTTTGATACCTTGACAATCACATGTGGATGCTCAGTCAAAGAGGTTTTGGACAGAGCAGCTCTTAGAAAGATAAATTTTCGGATATATAGTGATGGCAGAGTAAGCAACTCCTGAAACCTTTCAGAAATTTTGTAGCATGACTTTTGTTTCTAGCCATTACATGTGCTAAATAGAACAAAAACATTTAAGGCTTCTTGTAATTTGCTCAGATATATCAGTCAATTACAAAAATAATGTGAAGAATGAAGTTGCTAAGTGATGTACTGAACATGCAGAAATAACCATTGTATTTTCATTTTATACCTATTTAAAAAGATTATCTAATTATTTCATGTTAAATTTGCCACTAAGGGCTAGAGTGGAAAGGCTCTCAAACTTGATGAATGAAATGCAAGGTGAACTCCAGAATTCAGGTCCTGTGGCAGTGTTTAAAGACAGATTGAAATCTAAACCACATTTTGGTAGGCACTGAGGATTTCTGGCAAAGTCTGGTATGTTCTGTAAAATGGGATGGGGGGGCAGTCTAGCAAAATGGGCAATTTTCCTATTAAATGGAAAACAGAAATATTATAAGTGAGGTCACAAGTCTTGAAGCTTGTGAGCCATCTGACTTGGATAACTTAGCAGGGGAAAGGTAAGAACTGGAAAATTTTATGTAAATAAAATAAATTTATGTATCTATTACATAAAATGAAGTGACGTTTACATATTGTTGGGTAGGTTTATTTTTTTTTCCTCCTGTGTTTCTGGAATACTTTTTTCTTGACCAGAACAAATATTCTATGCCTCTGGAATTAAGAGCTTTGAGTAATTACTGTTGTTTTTATCCATAGCTTGGAGTATCACTTGATGAAACTGTAAATGAGAAAGACCTAGACGACATATTATGGGTTTTTGGTTGTGAGTCTTCAGCAGTAAGTAGACAATGGATCGTATGGATTAAATTATCTGAATGTTTCGGAAGTTTAGTGAAAAGCAAAACTGCTCTTGGGACAGTGGGTGTCTATATGATGACCATTTGTTAAGGACTTAGAATTTCAGATCCTCTCTTAAAGAAAGAGGCAATATGCCATAACAATGATTTATGTAACTTGAGCTATGCCATTTTCTGATTGTGACACTTAGTCCTTTCAGTCAGCTTGGACACCTTGTGTTTAGGCTGTGACTTGTTCTGTGAAGATTAGGACATGTTGGTTGATTATTTCTCTCCCACTGGAATTTTTGTTGCATGTCATTAGTAACTAGCAGCAATACTTCCAAGATGAGAACTACTGAGACATCTGTACCCTGCTTTAATTTAATGCTGTTGTTATGCTAGATATATACAGGTATGTATGCTAAGAAAGTTGGAGTTTTTTAACCTAAAGAGCTGATTAAATCTTGAGGTAAGCTGGTAGAATAAGCTAGTTCTGATGGAAGTTGACCATGAAAAGAGAAATTTCTGTGAAAGTATTTGACTCCATGTTTCTCTGCATTAAAGGAGCTAATTGCTGAGGGTATGGGTGAGGAAACCAAAGGCATCCCCAGCACCCCGTTTAAGAGAACTTCCAAATTCTTGACACATCAGGTTTTCAACAGGTTTGTGAAAATGCTGTATATCTTGATATTTTAATAGAATCTGAAAGTATCTCCTTTCAAAAGTCGTACTGAAGAGTTTAGGACAGTTTTGTAGCTGTATTCACACAGTCACTCATTACTCTGAAATAAACTATTTAGTAGCAGTTTTAGGTATCTTTCACATTTTAAATGAGCAAAGAAGTACTTGTGGTCATACGGGGGATGTGTTTTTCCATTGATCTGCTACATTGTACAAGCTATTATTTGAGGACTTAGTATCAGCAGACTTACTAGAGCCCTTGTATTCCATATTTATTGGTAGCATTTCTGAGCAAATGCTAATAGGCATTTTTCATCCACATTGCTGTTAACAAGCATAAAGGACCGTTTGGGAAAGAAGTACCTAGTATATATTAAAAATTACCCTCAGTCAAGGACTGTTTGGGAAAGAAGTACCTAGTATATATTAAAAATTACCCTCAGTCTTATTTCTTTTTTTATGGCTTTTCCTATGTTAGAGCACTGATCAAACAGCTGTTTTAGCTAATCTGCTTGCCTTAACGCCACATTTTATGTTCTCCAGCTATCACTCTGAGACAAATATCGTGCGGTACATGAAAAGATTAGAAAACAAAGATATTTCCCTTGTTCACAGCATGATCCCTTTGGTAGGTATTTACCAAAAAGAGAAAAAAAATAGGTACTTCCATATATATTTCTGTATTTCAATAAATACTGATAAATGTGTTTGTATTTTTAGGGGTCCTGCACAATGAAGCTCAATAGTTCAGCTGAACTTACAGTAAGTTGCAATAATACTGTCTTACTTGAGACCCACGAGTCTGAGATCTAGCCAGTGTCATTGTACAGAACTAAAGGCTGCTTTTGGTCTAGTACTCCAGCTGAGGAGGCAGTTTCAGAAGCAGCTAAAGTCATCAGGTCCCTTTTCTGCTAGGAAAAAAACTCCAAATGCACTGTAGGAGTGTAACAGCAGCAGGAGAGTGAGTGGCTTTGAAGATTCCATTCTGAAAAAAATAATGACAATTTTTGGAATTAGGTATCCCAGTCCTGTTCCCTCATGCAGGGTTGCCAAACCTAATTTCTGTGTGCTTTACAGATCTTATAGTCAAATCCTCAGAAACATGGAAAGAGTCAGGTGGGACTGGTAATTCATAGTGCTTTGTCAGTTTGCTGGTTTTTAGGATCGTACTCCTTTTCCCCAGGTGAGGAGCTAGAGTCCCTGGATATCTTCTTTTTTTTTAAGCTGGTAGCAAATGAAGCAGAGCCTTAGGCAGGTTGTTTGCGTACCGAATGACTTTTTGACTCTGAATGAGCTTCCTCTATTCTTTAATTTTCACTTTGACCTTTCACGAGGTTTCCTTTGTCCCCTTTCTCTCACTGTTTTCTGTATTGTATATTCTCCCTTCACTGATTTCTATATTGTATATTTCCTTCTAATTAAAACAGATAGCAACAGATAGCAACAAAATTGTGTGAAACAAACTGTACTATTCACATGGCTTCTACTTGCCCTGTGATCCCACAGCTCTACATAAGGGTAGCTGACCTAGAAGGAGAAACTAAGCATAGAATCACAGAATCATAGAATCATTTAGGTACAAAACAACTTTTAAGATCATCAAGTCCAACCATTAACCTAGCACTGCCAAGCCTACCACTAAACCATGTCCCTAAGCACCACATCTACACATCTTTTAAATACCTCCAGGGCTGGAGACTCCACCACTTCCCTGGGCAGCCTGTTCCAGTGCATGATAACCCTTTCAGTGAAGAAAGTTTTCCTAATCTCCAATCTAATGCTTCCCTGGCGCAGTTTGAGCCCATTTCCTCTTGTCCTATTGGTTGTTACTTGTGCGAAGAGACCAATGCCCACCTCGATACAACCTCCTTTCAGGTAGTTGCAGGAAGTGATAAGGTGTCCCCTCAGCCTCCTCTTCTCCAGACTAAACAACCCCAGTTCCGTCAGTGGCTCCTCATAGGACTTGTTCTCCAGACCCTTCACCAGCTTCATTGCCCTTCTCTGGACACGCTCCAGCACCTCAGTGCCCTTCTTGTAGTGAGGGGCCCAAACCTGAACACAGCACTCAAGGTGCAGCTTCACCAGTGCTGAGTACAGGAGGACAGTCCCTTCCCTACTCCTGCTGGCCTTAGTATTCCTGAAGCAAGCCAGGATGCTGCTGTCCTTTTCGTCCACCTGGGCACACTGCTGGCTCATGTTCAGCTGGCTGTGGACCACCACCACCAGGTCCTTTTCCACTGGGCAGCTTTCCAGCCGCTCCTCCCCAATCCTGTAGCGTTCTTTCCCAAGCTTGTAGCATTGCATGGTGTTCTTGTGATCCAAGTGCGGGATCCTGCACTTAGCCTGGTTGAACCTCATACAAGTGGCCTCAGTCCATCGACCCAGCCTGTCCAGATCCCTCTGTAGCACCTTCCGACCCTCAAGCAGATCAACACTCCCCCCAACTTGGTGTCATCTGCAAACTTAAGGAGGGTGCACTCGATCCCCTCATTCAGATCATTGATAAAGATATTAAACAGAACTGTTCCAAACAGTGAGCTCTGGGGAACACCACTTGTGACCAGCCACCATCTGGATTTAACTCCATTCACCACAACTCTTTGGGCCTGGCCACCCAGCCAGTTTTTTTACGCAGCAAAGTGTTTGCCCATCCAAGCCAGGAACAGTCAGTTTCTTTAGGAGAATGCTGTGGGAAATGTTCACAGCCTTTCCTACATCCACTAATCAGGTTATCTTGTCATAGAAGGAGATCAGGATCCTTAGTCAAGCAGGACCTACTCTTCATGAGCTCATGTTGACTGGTCCAGATCACCTGCTTGTCCTGTACATGCTGCGTGATGACACTCAAGATGACCTGCTCCATAACCTTCCCTAGCATTGAGATCAGACTGACAGGCCTGTATTTCCCTGGATCCTCCTTCCGGCACTCCTTGTAGATGGGCATCATATTTGCTACTCTCCAGTCAACTGGGACCTTATCGGTTAGCCAGGACTGCTGATAAATGATGGTCAGAGGCTTGGTCAGTACTTATGTCAGCTTCCTCAGTACCCTTACGTGGATCCCATCTGGCCCCATAGACTTGTGTGTGTCCAAGTGGTGTAGCAGATTACTAACCATTTCCCCTTGGATTATAGGAGCTTCATTCAGCTCCCTGTTCCAACTCAGGGGCTGGGTACCTGGAGAACAACTGGTCTTACTATTAAAGACTGAGGTAAAGAAGGTATTAAATACCTCAGCCTTTTCCTCATCCTTTGTCACTGTGTTTCCCCCCGCATCCAATAAAGGAGGGAGATTCTCCTTAGCCCTCCTTTTGTTGCTGACATATTTATAGAAACACTTTTTGTTGTCTTTTATGACAGTGGCCAGATTAAGTTCTAGCTGGGCTTTGGCCCGTCCTCCTGAGGTGCCTGCCCCTTCTTCCAGATGTCATAAACTCTCCTTTTTTTTCCTGAGTTCCAGCCAAAGCTCTCTGTTCAGCCAGGCCACATCCTACAACGAGGCTGGGAACTTGTCTTGCTGAGCAAGAAATGTTTGGGTTTTTTTATTTGAGCACAGGGACACTTCTGTCCTTCATAGAGTTTAACAACAAAACAGAGTTGTCTGCAGAATTTTTGTTACCAAACATGCTTTTTTATTTTTTAATAGCCTATTTCATGGAAAGAATTTGCCAACATCCACCCTTTTGTGCCCCTGGATCAAGCTCAAGGGTATCAGCAGCTTTTCAAGGACTTAGAAAAGGACCTGTGTGAGATTACTGGCTATGACAAAATCTCCTTCCAACCAAACAGGTAGGAAATTTTTTCTGAACATTTGCTCCTTAACGTGATTCCAAAACCTTATCTCTAAAGAAAAGTGTGCAAGCCAAAAATGGAAGAAGTTTCTAAAATTGGACAAAGAGAAGCCTTGAATGCAAGGTTATGAAAATAAGATATGTTTTTTTCAAAACTGCAGAACATTACTTCTCATCTCTTCTAAAAGTTCAATGATTTGGTCTTTTCTGTTGTTTTAATCTTTTTTTCCTCCAACATTACTTCATCTCACCTCTTCTAAAAGTTTGATGATTTGGTCTTTTCTGTTGTTTTAATCTTTTTTCCTCCATGTTTTCCTCTATATGAAGACTGATTTCTCAACCATTGCTTGAGTAAAATTGTGATGTTACTAATATCCTCCTATGAGCTAAAATTAAAGATTTGAAATAGGAATAAGCTGTATGAGCTGGCAACTATATAATTGTTGAAACTAATATTAGATGCACTAGGTAATACTAGATTTGACTGAAGAATGCCTAGGATCTGCATGCTCACTGAAATAAATAAAGCCGAGTTGAGTAAGTACAGCTGCAGCCTGTTCATGTCTGTTACTGGTTTTGATACAAAAAGAGCAGCAAGGACTTACTGTACACTTAGGATGTCACTGAAAGCATTCTTAAGTTTCACTGCTTACACTTCACTACACTTTTCAGTATTAGTTTCCCTCTCTGTAGTCAAGCATGTAGTCCTCTGCTGGGTGCAGAAATGGGGATCAACTCAGTTATCAAAAGGATTTAACATTATAGTGTAAGCACATAAATTGGCATTACTTTTCATCCACTGTTTGCAAAAGAGGCAAGAGCTGTTAATTAATGCTTGCCCATTTGTAGTTTAATCCATGGGATGGACTTCTTTTAATAAACTGACGCTTGCCTAAAGCCATTGAGAAGGATTAGGGCTTGACAATTCTGAAGTTTCAGTAGTGAGCTGGCCCTTTCTGGTTTGTGGCCTTGTGTAATGGGGTTTGTGTTCCTCTTGCAGTGGAGCCCAAGGAGAGTACGCAGGTTTGGCTGCAATCAAAGCTTACTTAAATGCAAAAGGAGAACGTCATAGAACTGTAAGTGTCAACACTCATGTGGGGAAGAGCTTTGGGTGGGAAGTGGAGGAGGGAGTAGTTGATTCAGCAGCTCAGAGAAACTAGGTTGTGTATCCTCATCTGTTACAAGCTTTCAGTATTCCCAGTTTCCCTCATGGGTCATGGGTCTTTCTTTACTTTGCAAAGCAGAGTGGGAATGAGGAAAAGGAACTGCCACAAAGGGTGATTGTGCTGGGGTCTGGCTGGGATGGCGTAATTAACTTTCTCCACAGCAGCCCATAT
Organism: Podiceps cristatus; assembly: GCA_000699545.1. Lineage (NCBI taxonomy): Eukaryota > Metazoa > Chordata > Aves > Podicipediformes > Podicipedidae > Podiceps > Podiceps cristatus. The sequence continues at coordinate 29,089 of JMFS01114874.1, forward strand.
AGTGCTGTGCTTTGGTTTTGTGGCTAAAGCAGTGTTGGTAACACAGGGATATTTTGGCTATTGTTGAACAGTGCTTGCACAGTGTCAAGGCTTCCTCTCTTTCCCACTCTGCCCTGCCCGCCCCCTCCCTTTCAGGGAATAGGCTGGGGGGGTGGCCAAGAGGTTGGGAGGGACACAGCCAGGACAGCTGTACCAAACTGATCAAAGGGATGTTTTATGCCCGCTCAGCAATAAAAGCTCAGGGAAAGGAGGACAAAGAGAGGAAGGTCATGGTTATAGCATTTTTCTTCCCAAGCAACCATTACATGTGCTGAGGCCCTGCTTTCCAGGAAGTGGCTGGACATCTGCCTGGCCATGGGAAGTAATGAATTAATTCTTTTCTTGCTTTGCTTGTGCCCATGGCTTTTGTTTTCCCTGTTAAACTGATGGTCTCTCAGTCCATGAGTCTTCTCACTTTACTTTTATTTTTCCCCTTGTCCCATGGGAGACAGGAGTGGGTGACCAGCTGTGTGGTTGTTTGGCCATTGGCTGGGCCAACCCATCACAATCCTTTTTAGCATCCACTGTGGAGCTTGAGGTAATGACAGTTCTGATATGAGCATGTTAATTTGTTAATTGACAGGTTCTTGTGTGAGTCACAGAGCTTGCTTGCTTTATGTGTATTACAGTCAAGGGCTTTTTAATGGCTGCTTTTGATTCTTGCTGTTTGCTGTGCTGCTTATCAATGTATTTCACTGTGCTTGGAAACATTTTGATAAAAGCAAAGACCGTATGCCTGGACTGGCAGATGGCCCTGGCCGTGATGCTGTTCCTGTGCTGCATGAGCTACCTTGTGGAGGGAACAAGGGATTACAGCTCTCTGTTCTCCTGGGTTAGTGTGTCCAGCTCTGTTGCATTGGCCACTGATTTTTTTTGTACATCCTTACGTAAGATGTTTGATCATGTTATCTAACACAATTGGCTCATTGTTGGGTGTGTGGAACCTGGTTTGGTCCTGGTGTAAGAGTAAACAACTTGCTGAGCTGACAGAGAAACGTGCCCCAAGGCAGTTGATGCTTGGGTGACAGGCTGTGTAGGAAGGTTTGGACAGGTGCCTAGGGCTGTTATCACCTCACATAACCTGGGATTTTTACACCTGAATAGGCATGCAATCCCAGTGATTGGGCACACCACTTGATGGAAGGGTGCCTTGCCTACCCCAGTGAGACCCAGCAGCTCCTAGCAGTGCTTTGGGACTTGGCCTGTGCCTGTTTGGCCTCTGTCTAGCACCATGACAGCAGCAGGGGAAAGTGCACAATGGTTGAGACAGGGACCCAAAACTCAACCACAGTGATTGTCCCAGTAGTAAAAAGGAAGCACTGGCAGTGGAAGTCAACAGGACTGTACCGTCAGTTAGTAAAGGAGGAGGAAGGGTCTAATCAGGAAGCCAGTGCTATGGCAAGGAAATGTGAGGAGGAAGAGTCTGATCAGGAAGCCAGTCCTATGGCAAGGAGATGTAAGGAGGAAGTGATAGAAGTCTTCCAAGAGGCAGAAACCACCCCATCCTGAAGCCTGAGAAAGCTCCAAGATACGCAGAAAAATTATGGATGCCAGCCAGGCAAGCATATTGCTACCTGGTTGCTCAAATGCTGGGGTACTGGAGAGGATAGTCAGGAGCTGAAGGTGGGGAAGCCCAGCAGCTGGGATCTGCCACTAGGGTCCAGGGAATCAAGAAAGAAATCATAAGAGTTCACCATCTGCAGCCTCTGGAGGTAGTTCTTGTTGGGTGTGAGATGTCCTCTCAAGGGTGATCTTGTCAGTTACTGAGGCAATTGAACATCTGCTGAGGAGGGTGTTCAGCATCTAAGAGAATTAGCAGTGGTAGAGGTGATCTATAGTGACCTGGACAACAAACAGGTCTCCACAGGTCTGCATGACATCCAGTACACAGGGGCCACGTAGAGGAGATCTGTGGAAAATGCATCAGTGTCATATACCAACTCACTGGTGATGACTGATGGGCCATGTCTTGAGATACCACCTGTGGAGAGACTGTCTTGCTGGTTCCAGGGTGTGTCAAAGAGAATTGCTCTACTTCTCATCCCCATGGGCAGTTTCTTGGCTGTTAGGGATGCCCTATGGAGTCAGCCTCCCCCTGCCAGAGGGAAAGGGAGCCCCAGGTGCACACCATGTGGCACCCTCTGGTCTTCTCTCGCTGGTGTAGGACATGAGGAAGAGGGACACTCATGGCGAAGCTAGAAGCCCATGTACCTGAACTGCAGGAGAAGATAGCCACTAAGAAGGGACCAATCAAGAAGGCTGCTGCACCTGTTACTGCCACAATAGGGAAAAGCAACCAGCAGTGTCCCACACACAGAATAAGGGCTGAAAATGCCTCTCCTCCTGAGTCTGATGAAGAGACTTACGTTATGACACCACGGGAGTTGGACCACGGGAGTTGGAGAGTGAATACTACAACGAGGTGTAAAGGGTCCCTGCCTCTGGGTAGGTGAAGGAAGGGAATAACAAAGTTTAACGGACCGTATGGATGTGATGGTCTGGCACATCGTATTGACAGGGGTATATGGCTTTGGTGAATGCTGGTACACATTGTACCATAATGCTATCGGGGTAGGAGGAGGTGGGACCCATCTGGATTTGTGGAGTGATGGGGGATGCCAGCAGTTGTCTATTGGACAGCCAAGGAGTGATAAGCAAGACTTAATAACCCTTAAATAGTCCTGTAAGGCCAGTGTAGAAGTCTGACAGAGGGTGGAGGTTAACAGTGGACTATCATGGCCTGAATGAAGTGATGCCACTATTGAGTGCTGCCATGTGGAACAGGCTAGGAGTCAAAGGCAGCCAAGCAGTATGCCACACTGATATTGCCCAAGGAGTTTTCTTTATCCTTTTGGCAGTGGAATGCGGGCCATAGTTTGGTTTCATGTGGCGGAGTGGCGAATACACCTGGAACTGACTGCCCCAGGGCTGGAAGCATAGCCCTGCCTTCCTGTCAGTCATTGACCAATACAGACTTCATTGGAACAAGGTGAAGCCCCTGAACACCCGCACTACACTGCAGTCTAAAGGCTTGATTTGTAGTCTCTTCTATACTAATTACCTGAAACCTTGACGTCAAGAAGTCACTTCTCAGCTATACCACTGTAACCTGACAAAAGAGAGTTCTTGTAAACCTGAGAGGTGATACCACTGTAGTTAACCCCAAAGAGAAATCCATTCTTATTAGTACACTATGTTTAATAGAATTTTGAATTCTGATTTTCTTTTAAGGATAATTCTTTATTTGCATTTAATGGCAGGCAGTTATAGATGAAAAATATGAAATTAATATTGTTTCTTTAGGTACTTTCTGAACAATCTGTGATGCCTGGAAGAAAGGCTGTGTTAATTGTAGGTTTTAGGTATAATTTTAATTGGAAGTGAAATATATTGAAATACATAAATGTGAGAAGTTGGTGGCAGCAAGTTTCATTTTGGAGAGATGATTGAATGTTTGTGATGTAAGAATAACCAGATTAGCCCAGACCAAAAGTCTGTCATTCCCTGAATCCAGTCTTACAGTGGTCAATAGCAGATAGATAAACTCACCTTACAATGAGGAATACAAGGAAAAAGCAAGTATACAATAATACTTACCCAGCACATGACCCCAGCTTCTACATATCTATGTTTTGGAAACTTCCTGATCCAAAGAAGTCCAAAGGCACTGCTCATGCATTTTTCCACAATTAAATCTGATTATTTAACCTCTAATGAGGAGGCTTTTGATTTTTACAGTATCTTGGAGAAAATGTTCTGTGGCTTCATCACCCATTATCATATATTCATATTTCTTAATAAGAAATGCTTCCTTTTACTTTTTTTAACTTGACATCTTACAATTTCATCCAATGACCTCTCACTCTTGAAAGATGTTAAACAGTTTTTCCCTCTTCACAGCTGGCATATCATGTGTTAATTCTGATATTTTTATTATATCCTTATCCATCCTAATTTCTGTCTTCCTATTTGGATTCCAGCTATTTGTCCATCCTTCTCAAAAAAGGTATCTCATAGCTTTGGTTAACCCCTGAGCCTCTGTGTTCCTTTTTCTTTTTTCTCTGTATTTCCTTTCTAGTTTTTAATGCAGTTGCTTTTCCCCCCCAACACTGCAAGATCTTTTGAGTGGTGATAGGTTCAAAACTATGATCCCAGTTGTGTATTGTTAAGATTTGTTTTCTTGTGTAATATTCTAGATCTGTCCAGCTCCAGTATATTCTGGTTTGAATGCTATTACTCAGGACTAGTGGTTCTTTTCTGAACTATGCAATCAGGTTTTTTAGTGACCTGGGTGATTTTGTACTAACAGGGTATTTGGCATTTCACTGTATGTCTCCATTATAAAGCAAGTATGAGTAAGTTGAAATGCTAGGGAACCAGCACAGATATTTATAATGTTCTATTAGCATGACCTTTCTCCACAGTGAAAACTGACTATTTATCTTTTTGTTCCTTTCCTCTGTTTTCACAAAATGTTTTACTTATCCATGAAAACCTTCTCACTTACCGCACTGGAAATCAGTTTAGGAACATTTTTTGGGATCACATCAAAAACTTCTTGGAAATCTGAGAATAGATAGAGCTTCGTCTGTTACACACTCATAGAATTGGGTTTAAACAGTAGGAAAAAAGTCCAGAGTGCAATAATACCCATATTTTCTGAACCTGATTTAATACTTGGTTTTGGAACTCCTTTGTCTTTTCTTCAAATGGAAGGGTTGTTTTCCTGACCTCCTAGGAACTATAACCTCTGTGTGAGGAAACTACCTGAAATTGAATAGTGAGTATTGTCGAATTCTTTCTTTGTTGCATCCAGGTCACTTCAAACTTCTTGGAAATCAAAGAATCATAGAAAGGTCTGGGTT